>JAUKPP010200923.1:0-14080 GCA_032273245.1 Phyllaplysia taylori
TCAGAAAGCCAAGAGCTTTCAAATGAAAGTATTTTGGATTAAATCAAAGAACTCTGAAATTTTCACTAAAGTGCCTAGCATAGCTGCAACCCTTGAGGCTGAGGGCATGTTAATAGTGAGATTGTAATGTATTGGTAATAAAAATCTGGTGACTTTTTCCCACATTCTGTGCCAACAACAATCATTCGATTCATGATTTTTTGTTCTCTAGGGTCATATTGTCACTGGTGTAAATGTGGATTTTTTTTTTTTCAAAGGCTTACCACAGACACTGAATTATACAGTGGTCCATGCCTAAGAACTCACCTCTTTATGATTTTCTTTCGCCTGCATGTGTGCTTTCCTGCCAATTTGAAAAAAGAGAATTCTTACGATGTACCCCGCTACGAACCCTGTTGTAACAGTAGTAACACAGAAGCTAAGCCAAAAGGATTTTTATAAAATCATGGGCAGAATAGAATGTTATAAAATGTTGTTAGAAATTCGGGTGACTTTTTTTGTAGTGGAACTCAGATGTAACAAGGGAAAATTAAAATCCCTGTCCTTTGCCTTTGTTAAAACACAAAGCACCTCGGATGTAATGAGATTTCAGATAACGTAACGAAGACACCGTGCTGGTCCTGACTATCTCCCTATCCAAGTTCCACCATATTTCTATTCATATTATCGGTATATAAACATTTTTGATGAATTTCAATTACTCTTTGAATTTGGAAATACATGTAGTAATATTATATTAATATTTAAAAAAAATCGGATACAGTCTGCTCCGCTATAAATTAATCAGGAATTGTCAATTAGCTGAAGCAAGTTTACCGTTAGATGGTAGCACTCACCGCAGTGGACACTTTATGGTATTTACAGAGCCAAAGAGAGGAATGAACCATCTGTATAATCTAGTGTTTGATGTTTTCTTCAGCTTAGTGCTCTGTGCAAGCGCAGTGGTCTCAAGTGCTTTGGATGTGATAAAAAGCGTTTCGGTTGTAAATATTTTTTGTAAGCTCCTGACCTCCGCTTTCACTGCAAGTGTAACTCTGCAGTTTTCTTTAGTAGATAAACTGGGTGAAGGTGCATCTTAATTCTTTTATAATGTTCATGGAGGAAAATGGTTGCCTCCTAATTATTATCAATTCAACCATACACAAACAGTTTTCAAATTTCCACGTCATTTTACATCGCAGTCTTGCCTAATTTCATGTTAGATTTTTTTCTCTCAGAGCAAACCTTCAGGAACAGAAATTTAAATGTTTAATTACGCCAATCTTGAAATAAAGTCAAAGAAGAGAGGATTGACACTTTATTATACATATAATTCTAGCTTCACATTTCAATATTTCTCTGACAGTAGGAAAATACTGGACCGGCTTAGTACTTTTATACACCTACATGTAAGGCCTGTTTCAGTTTCAGATTTCCTTTTTAAGAAATTATTAAAGGGCAAATAAAAAACTGGTTCCAAAACCTACACATGCTGATAGATCAAATGAAAATATTCAAATTTACTGTGGTCACTGCTCATACTCATTGTAAGGGGTGCCAGATTGCCATAAAATATACCGGCGCTGTGGTGTAAGTGTAATGGTTAGGCTCTTCGCCTGTCATGTGGAATCCCCAGTTTGATCCCGAGCCCGGACGATCTGTTTTTTTTTCCTACTGGGAATTTTCCCTCTCAGCCTGGGTTGGTCCTGACAGGCAGGGTCGAAGTAGCCGGTCTCTTAAATGACCTTACAGTGTTGCAGGGGGCGTAAAACTGGTAACCTAACCAAACCATAAATTATAGAAATAATTTATTGCTCTAGTCTAGTTATCGTTGTAGGTCAGGATTTATTCTACAAGTGAAGTAGCCAAAGTGTAATCACAAGCATGGGTGAAAGCATGTTCATGGGCCTAAACCTGAAACCAAATTTTCTAATGAATGAAAACCGGCAAAAAGACGCCAGTGCGATACTTAATGTTCTACACCTCATTCTCTGTGTTCAACTCTTATGTCCGACAGTTTAAGCTTGGACAGGTTCCATGACCAAAACGAAACATGGTGACTCAAAATTATTACTTTAGGGCAAAACACAACCATTTCTTTTTGTTGGTAAGTTAGGCTACATCCTCCTGTTTAGACCAGCAGACAACCTGATGGAATTTTCAAAAGCCGGCATATGCCTGCGAGCTTTCACCCATGATCACAAGTTTAACGAATGATTACAATTGGCAATTTCATGAGTGGGATAAACCCTGATTTACAACCAAAACGAGTTTGATATTTTTCTAAGACAGATCAGACTCTCAAAATAGGAAACAATGTAGAAAAAAGGGAGTTTACTCTCTAGCCATCCCCGTTTCGCTTTGGTTTTTGTCCCTTGTTGTAACACTGTAAGGCTATTTCAGGGACAGACCACTTAGACTCGGCCTTTTAGTTTTAGGGCTAAACAGGGCTGAGCGGGACACTGTCCCATCAGAAAAACAAGATGATACTTGATCCAAAAAACTGCCGCACATGGGCATCAAACTTGCATCCTCCGCGTGGAAGGTGAAAATTGAGGGTGTGTGCGTCCAGCCATTGTGGACTCAAGTCCGAATCTGAGAATTACTCAAATTCGGTAATTGAAAAGTTCGAGAGAGAGAGAAAGTACGCAGTGGAGGGCACTCAAGTACTTCACACCCCTAGTGAAAATCCTAATCCTTACACTTACACACCACAGATGCTGGTTGTCCATCCCTAAAGAAGAGTTTGACTAGTGTAAGATTTGACTAGCTGTGTGCTTGGAGGAAGGAGTAGGTATACTGAGTAATTAAGACTGGTCAGCCCAGTGTTAGATCAATTTCAGTGACTGGGCAGGTCAAAGGGAAAGTGTTGCACCTTCTGTCCCATACATCACAGGTAGGCTATTATTAGGAATACTCAGGTCTCGTCTCTTACATAACTTTACACTTACTACTACTACAGTATTGCAAAGGGGGTATAACTAAAATCCAAACAAAGCTTATGTTATAATTACACCTACAGAGCCCTGAAAAGGGAACTCACAATGTAGACATTTATTCAACATTTTTTTCAGTTTGCTTTCAATCATTCATTCATTCAGTTCCCCTCTAATGATTATTGTGATAGCCCTACATTGAAATAATGAAGTCCATCACTATGTCAACAAGAGCTTTATTTCTCAACATTTTCAAGGAAAAGATTTCTTTGATCAATATATCAGTTTTACTTTTCTGACTGTACATTCTGAAAGAACATCATATAAAGTAATAATTGTAACATTATTTAGTGAAAGATCATAGTACTACATGTACATCATATAAAAATGAAGTAAAAAGTGGAATACATCTAAACAAAAACAGCAGTTAGGAATAAAACAGCAGCATGCTAATGCTATGTCCTCGGGAATTCAACATCATCATACGGTACCATACTTGTACAATTTGTGCTTTTGCCATGAATATACCAGGTATGCACTTTCTGTAAAGTTTAGGGTTTACTTAACACGCAAAAAGCAAGTACATGATTTCCCTTTTTTATGTTCTGAGTTTCATTTATTAATGTTCCCTTTTTTTCTCTGGTGATTGTAAAATTTTCATGGAGCTGTGCAATAAAAGTTACAATGAAAAATTTTAAATGCGTTCCTTGTCTCAACATTGAAAAATGCAAAAATATGTACTGTAATGTTAATACATGTAATAATGCTATTTATCATCCGTCTCACAAAAACACGCCAAAATTCGTGGGTTTGACTCTTGTCACCACCATGTGTGTGATGATGACATCTTGCTCTCATGAAGTGGTGTTTCAAAAACATTAAACACGTGGCTGTTTAGAAAATTGTCAAATTTATAAATGCGGTATGGATAAATATCCTTTGTGAGATGGGTGACAAATTGCCTAGGCTGAGTACGAGCACACACCTGGGTGACAAGTTAAGCATGCTCTAAGGTAGACACTGAAATAAAGCAAGTCATTATCATCGTGTGCACACAGAACTGGGCAGAAACACTACAGTAGCTGCATTTAACATACAAGCTCATAAAGTCGACTGCAGATGAGTTGAAGTCATTTGGGAAGTTAAAAAAAGAGGTAGCAAACTTGGTTTGATTACCGGTACCAGTAGTTTAACATCCCTTGCAACACTGTACTGTAAAGTCATTTAAGAGATGGGGTTCTAAGACCCTACCCTGCCTGTCAGGGCCAACTCGGACTGAGACTGGGGGGGATAAATCCCAGCAGACAATCGCAGATCGTCTGTAATAGGAAGGAACTCAAGTCTTCTGCGTGGTGATAGGCAAAAAGCCTGTCCATTACACCACATGCCCTGGTGTAGCAAAATTGTGTGCAATAACATTCTTTGAAAAAGCGAGTGTGTATTTGAAACAATGTTAATACCTACAGAATGCAAATATTTTAATGCACACTTTGGAATTTGGGTTAAAAAAAAAGTACCCCAAAAGGTGTAAGATTATAGGCCCTATTTGAACAGCCCCTTACTTGTCACTGATGATCAGCGTCGTCATGAAAGGGAAACTATGGTGTAGGGGAAATAACTGTATTATCAAACTGTTTTGTGGAGTGTTCTGTTGCTTCCCTTGAATTAGACCTTTTGTTTCTTTACATCATACTCCCCTGAAGTTCACAAAATTATCAGAAGTACTTAGCATTGGGAAAAACATGGTCTAAACAATAGGCTGGCGCTGTAAGTGTTAAGCTACTGGCCATTCTGACCCTGCCTGTCCGGACCAACCAAGGCAAAGAGAGACACTGTCCCAGAAAAATGGTGAAGATAACTTGATTAAACAAACTGTGTCATAGAGGTGAAGAGCCTAACCATTGCATCACAGATGCCGGTCTTCTAAGAGGGAAACAAGCGTGTTACAAAAATACTGATAAACCCACAAAAATCTTTCAGAGCGTGAATCTTTGGTTTCAGGAAATTGATTTCCAGTCAGAATTGGCTTTCATAGAATCCAAAGAATTATCACAAAAAAATTTGTAACAAACAATAAAAATACCTTTTCCCAATATCCTACCTTTTAAGCAAATAACAAAGTAGATTTGCAGTACACTTAAGTTCTTTTTCTTTACAAACATGGGGCATAAAGTAAATATGCACCTGTGGTATAATGGCTAAGCTCTTTGCCTATCACATGGAGGCTGGGAGTATACCAGGTATAGTGGATATATTTGTCTCTTTGCACCTGTACGTACCAAACACTAAAGGCTACGGTAGTATAGTGAATGAAACCTCTGGGTTTAGGTGGTAACCTCAACAGCAAGAGCTATAAAAATTCTGCCGTATCGGTATATATATATGCACACACGTTATACATGTATATTAATAATTTCTAATAACCTTCACAGCTACATTTGATACAACCTGAATCAAAAGGTTGGTTTTGTTCAAATAAATGATGATTCTGAATAATTTACTGAGACTCAAAATCTTAATGAAAATGACAAGTGGGAGAATTAAGAGTAATTAAATAAAAGAATCTAGGAGTGATTGATCATGTGCTTGATAAGAATTTGAACTTCAGCACAGTAAAATACATAGAACTTTTGCCATTCTTTCAAACCTGGTGAAAAAGAATACATATAATGTGTACTCTATTTTTAAGAAGAAAATAATGGTCAAAATGGTAAAATATAAACGAACTCTAGACTTTCATCCACCCATTACTGAGAGCTTTGGAATATTGCCTACACAAATTTACACCCCTTTTTCTCATGGGCTATTATCGAGTTTATAGGGAAATAACAAGGGATTATTTTTACGGTACTGATAAGAGGCTAACACATGTGTACTTATTTCATGCTGATGATTCAGTCTTTAAAAATATTTCACTGACACTGGCTAGATTTTTCTATAGTATACAAGCAAAATCGATGAACACAAAAGATACTGGACCCGTGATGTAAATGAGATAATAAAGGCCAAAACTTTCAAGACCTTTAAAAACTTAAACGTATATAGGAATGGACATACTCTCATAATTTATAACTAATAATCTAATGGTGGGTCCTCCTGGCTCATTCTCTTTATTTTCTCAATTTCCAACTTTCTCTTCTCAAGAAGCTCCTTGAGTTGCTGAATTTTTGGGTTCTGAAATGATGGTCTGTGTGGTCTTGGAGGCAGAGCGGGCCTGTCAGCCGACAGGGTCGAGCTGCTGGCACTAGGCACATTGGACGCAAACCCACTGTCACAGCTTTCTTGACTAGAGATGGATGCTAGACTAGACACAGACTCACTCTGTCCCACAGTGGCAGATGTCTCGGGTAGAGAGCTTGTACTGGGTAAGTCATCACTTGAAACAAGTCTTGATGTCGAAGGTGACACGGAGTAGAACATGGGCTGCAGCACTGGTGGCATTCCTTCATCGTCACTGTCAACACATTCGGTCTTGCTTGTGCTAGCACTAGGTGTTGATTCTTCAAATAATGGTGGAGGTTCATCGTTCATCTCTGAAAAAGTTGTATCCTGAGAGGGGTAAAATGTTTCTTGAATATTTTCAGAACTACTTTCCTCTCGGGGATTTCCAGAGCTGGCCTCTACTACCACTGCAGAATTCTCTGAGGTGTTTTCCTCAGGATGGTCTGAGTGCTGAATTGTTTGAGGCAATGTTGATGTATCCTGGGAATGGATGAAGTCCTGCACATCATCGGGTTCTGTTTTTATTATAACTCCAGGGGGCAGCGGGTATTTTGCCTCTAGCAGTCGTCTCCTCCTCTCCCGCTCTTTTTTTGTGATAGGCTTTGAGGAATGAATGTCCCTTCTTTCAGGTAAAAGCGAGCTGTTTGGAGGGAGATGAGAAAGAGGGCTCTTAGTATCTGCATATATAATTTTGGGGGTCCTGGCTGCAGTGGTACTGATTGATGTAGATGGTTGTGATGAAGTTCTTAGGGGGAAGATAGTTGGATTACTTGGTGTAGAGGGAGCCATTCCACCACGACTGGCGGTGCTTGTTGATACAGCTGCTGTTGCTCCGCTCAGAGTAGAAATAGGACATCTCACAACATTCTTCAACAAAGAGGAAGCAGCTCTGCCCTTGTCAGAAACGGCATTTTTGTTCCTTTTGTTCTTCTGCTTGGATGAGGAGACAGTAGATGTATGCTCAGTGAGGAGTGTTGCCATGATGCTGCGCTGAGGAGTGGTGGAGACTAGAGTAACACTAGAAGTTTGTACGCAAAGTGCTGAAACACAAGGGTTTTGATCAGAACGGGTGGTTGCAATGGGAAGACTTTTAGTTTTAGCACCTGATGAAGGGGTCATGACACCGCTGCTAGCAGATACGGGGGGAGTGCTAGTTCTGGATTGAGCTCTCAAAGCTGAAGTAACAGCCAGGAGGCTTCTGCCTTGAGATGAGCTCAAGACAGGACGATCAGACTTGGGTGTTGAAGCTTGAGTGCCTGACAATGTCACCGAAGCTATTTGCGAAGGTGAAGCTTGTGGGGTGGAAACCTTGGGCTGCTGCGGATGTATTGTTTGTATCTGAGTGGGCTTGAGAGATCTGGGAACGCCAGACGAAGGCCCCAACCCCTCATTCTGAACAGGCTGAGTTGAACTACTGATAGTGATAGGTGTTTTTCCTTTTGGCAAAATTGGTACAGTCGAAGATCCTTGAGGAGTCGGAGGAGTAACTTTTACCAAGACAGGCTTCCCATCTATTTTCAACAAGAAACATCCATTCCTCCCATCAGTTATCTTCCTACCACTTCTTGCTAGATGCATTGACAGTGAATTCAGGGCAGTTTGGATTCTGTTTGAGCTCAGCTTTGTACTTTTCTCTGGACCAGCTGATGGTTTGGTGGCATCTGTTGTTTGTGAAACAATGTTTGGAATGACACACTTTGCAAGCTTGCTGTTTTGAATTTTAAACCGTTGAAATGCTTGGTTGTCTTCAGCTTTACCATGTGATGGTGGCAGACAAGACTTTTGTGTCATTGATTCTCCAAAGAACTTTTCTTTGGACACTGTCTCTGCACACTTGGTCAGCAAAGTACTAGCGGCCTTGTCTGACTGGGAATTTTCTGCAGCACAAAGTTGTTGCCAAGTAACAGGCTTTTTCTTCATTCGCCTTTGAATTTTGAGGAGAGCCATTGCAGAGCGTTTGACCTCAACCTGGTTTTTAAGGAGTTTAAAGTCAAGGCTGTCATTAAAATTTTCAATTTTGACATGATGACTTTCGTTGCTAGTTACCTTAGAGAAAAAATATGGCTCCTCCTCTTCAACAGGATAATCAGAATATAACAATTTTGCAGCATGTGGGCGGCTTTTTGTACCTCTGACAAAAAAGCCATGAGTTGGTTTGGGTTTTTTGTCATCTGGGACCTGTGCTTGCACAAAATCTGAATTTTCAACAGGATCTGCCTTTTCCTTGTGCACGACAGAGGGGGAAACAGCTTTGTTTTCCGTTTCATCCTTCGTGGGATATTTCTGGACAGACAAGTGAGCAGGGTGAGGGGGTGTTTGCACCTGTTGACCAGGTGATTCTTTGATACTGTGCACGACAGAGGGGGAAACAGCTTTGTTTTCCGTTTTATCCTTCCTAGGATATTTCTGGACAGACAAGTGAGCAGGGTGAAGGGGTGTTTGAACGGGTTGATTAGGAGACTCTTTGATGCGTGTATTTCTCTTCTCATCATCATTGGTGGGAGATGAAGGATTTTGCCCCAGAGACACCGAGTCACAATCAATTACTTCTTCTTTCACAATTTCTTTTGGCATCACATTACTTAGGCCTGAGTTCTGACTGGGCTGTTGCAGTTTCACTTCTTTCACAGGTGGCATTAAATCTAACTCTGGATGATTATCACATTTCAGAAGACTAAGCTGACAAAGAGAATCCAAGTGTCTCTTTCTGCAATGGTTACTACATTTGGCAAATTCCTCAAACGTTTTTGCCGCTTTAATCTCTTCCTTCGAAAACCTCTCAACAACAGTAAAACAAGGAGAGCAATAGTTTTTCCACTCTGAAGATGAAAGATTGAAAGTGGATGGATCATCATTCACTGGACATTCTATTTCAACAGAGGATAACGATATTGTGTCATCATCATCGGAACCCTCTGCTTCAGAAGGGATCTTATCCGCTAGTGAGTAAACAGAATCAATTCTCAGTTCAGATTCCTCCATTTCAGACGACCATCTTCTCTGATCCGGGGAAGGCCATGGATTGTCATGTAGGGGGGAATACCCCATGTCTGCATGGGGGCTTAGATCAAACTCATCATCATCCAAACTTGGAGCAATCACGTTGACAGGAACAGAACCACAAGCTGTTTGTAGACAGGTAGTCAAAACTTGGGGTTTCTTTGATTTCGCTGGTCTATCATCAAAGAAACTCTCTGGTGCACCCACATTCTGCTCCCTCTTCCTCTTCAAAGTTTTAGGTACAAGTGAAGCTGTCGGTTTTGAACGTATGAGTTGTGGTACATGTATACCAGACGGCACTTTCACTTGAGACGCCTTGGGAAATAAATTGCCGGTTGATACAAACTGTCCATCCTCATTCTTAACATATCGCCGCGGTCCTGGCACTCTCTTCGTTGAAGATCCACAGTAATCCAAGTAATATCTATTACCCAAAAGTGATATGCAAGAATCCCCTCTATGAGAATGAGCACCCCCTTGCTTTTCTGTAGGACATTTTCTAGCTTCGTTGGAAAGTGCAGTGTTGTAGGAATGATCTGACCTGACATCAACATCTACACTTGTCTTTTGGACACTTGAAGGCTTTAAGCTTGGTCCACCTTTAGGGAGACTGAGCAGTGTGGACAGAGGAATAGCACTATTAGATTTGTTATCAATCAAAATTGTTTTTTGTACAGGATCCAAGGTTACCTTATACTCAGTACTTTTCTTCGCTGCTGAAGCCACAGCAGGGCAAGACACTGCTGGAGAGGGCTGTACAGTGGATATCATTGTACGGGAGCGTGAAGGGACACTGAAGAGTGATTTTGAAATTTGCATAAGATCTCTAGAAACCACAGCATCTCTGGAACTGACAGCTTTCGAAGCATTTGTAGTAGTGGTAACGCTACTGGTACTGGCTGTTTGATTTTGTGCCGGTGTGGATGTTGCTGTTGACGCTGGAAGTTTTGTAATAGGTGGTGCGTATACACAATTGAGTTTCTGTTTAGGATCATTTGGAGAGGTTTTAAGCAATGTAGAGCTCTTTTGGGTTAAAATACTCTTTCTCGCAGTAGTCTTCTGTTTCTGTTTGCCAGGGACGGTTGTTGACAAGATAGGTACGAGAAAAGAATTGGATCCTGAGGTAACGAGCTGATAGACCGGTTTTGATGGATCCATAGGAGCCAGAACTTGTTGTGATGTCTTTTTCTTTTTGTGACTTGTGGTAGCATTGTTGACAGCTGTACCAGGCACTTTAAAATTGCTTTTGACTAGCAAAGTCTTTGGACCCCGTTTTGAGGTGCTTGTTGCAGCTGCCCCTGTAGTTGAAGAGGGCAATGATGACAAAGGAAGTGATGATGTTGATGATGAAGGCAGCGATGGATGGGCTTGAACGAGACTAGAAGCAGACAATTGTCCTGACTCATGGCCTTTGCTCGTTCTGACCTGATGAGGGGTATTATTGACCACTAGTCTTCTTTGAGGCTCTGAAGTCTCAACATGAGCGCATGGATTTTTCCTCTCAGCCTCTTCATCCTCAGTATTGAAAAGATCATATCGGGACATAGCGTGTGCGATGATTGCGGGATTTATCATTTCTGGCAAACTTTTCTAATTTGTCTTTGGATACTTGTGAACTTCAGTGGTACATCTGATCTCCTCATGCGATATTACTGGGTCATCCACAAGTTCATTCATAACCAGGAGAAGGAGCAATATGTGCTGTCAGGCATACGGCAGAGGCAACTGCTGAAACAAAAAGAAAAAAAAGAATGAGTCTAATGGGCATCTTGAAATAAACTAAATGACCTACAGTAAAACCTCGTAATATCCCCCAGTTTACCGCCATTCCCGCCTGCTTTTCGCTGTGGTACCGTTCGGTAACTGTATAAAAACAGTGAATTAAGTCTTTGTATCGCCAGTATTTCATGGGGTGCATATCTTATGTAAACATAGTAAATAATGCCAATTATACCTCCAGCTCAAAATCATTGAAGTAATACAAAACCCACTCCAGGGTGTTGATGCAGGCAATAAGTTCCCCGCCCTCACATCATCTCTGGGGCTGTGCGGAGAGGTGTGTGACACACCATAAGGGGTATAACTATGTGAATTAAAGTTGTCCAATATGTATAACCTATCTTGTTCTGCTCTCATTGTACCAGCAATTCTCTCTATAACGCCAGCTTTCTAATGGTCCCATGGTTGACGGTTTAACGAGGTCTTACTGTACTTTCATAATCCAACAGCTAAAACACTTTCCTGGAATGTCCTCTGGCTTTGGTATAAAATGATTGGTTTCTGTTATGAAAATACACATTTTACAAACAGCAGCTGCAATATTTTTTAACAAATTCATATAGACATACATATTATGATGTATAAGTAGCACTTGGGAACTTAGTACAACTTGACGGACGGTGGCAACAAGGCGACAAGAATCATTATTTCACAATTTTACAGGAGAGCCAAAAAACTTTCTTATTTCCACAATACCGTGACAATGATGCCCTATCGGTAAATTGCAACTCAAGTTCTATTTGTTGTAGGGAGCTCATATTTTGACACAACATGCGCAACTACTTTGATATTGATGGAATATCAACGAAAAAAAGATCTTGGGGAAAATTAGCGCTTGTTGACTTGTTACCCTCAGCCATCCATCTTTATGTGGCCCAGTCATAATTGCCTCTGCAGTTATAATTTGCATGTTCATCCTTCTCTTAAATGTATGAAGACAGAGCGGGAGAGAGCAGGAGAGAGAGGGGTAATTATATATATAGTTATATAGAGAGAGATTCTCTTTTGAAAATATGTCTCAACAAAGTGAAATGTCCTGAAAAATCAGGCAAGATACTTTTTAACAAAGCAAAAGTAAATCTTCACTATTCCACATAATATTTTGCCATCCATGCTGGATTAACAAAAAGATATCATAACCTTTCATAAAATATGAGAAGTCTGCTTCAGACAAACATGTCATTATGGTAAATGGCACTTACTCAGACCCTCTCTATCAGCCCAAAACAGCCTCTTTTCTCTGTGACCTTGAGTGACCATATATAAAGGCTTGACTGTATCTTGATTACTTTGTGAAACGTTCATTATACAAACGTAACAACCTCTATAATTCATTCTCAAATTTATACAGTTAACCTTTTTTTCACTCTTCTCATGTATTTTCTGTGCCTCTTTCTTCTTTTTTTCTCCGGAAATCTTTCTCTCTCAAGAAAAAAAAAAATCAAGCAATGAAATGAACTCCACCCTCCCCCAAGAATGGCAGGGTAACTACTTTATCTTCCAGTAAAATTATCATTCCATTTTAAAATCTAAATAAATACTATCTCGCATCTAGGCATGACTCTTTACCATGAATCACCACTGTCAAGAAACACGATGTCTACCCCAAACAGAAAAAGGAAAATTACAATCATAATCATAACAATAATGAAATAAGCACCGGGAAAACACATTTTAACGTATCAGTGACTCGCGGGAGACAACCAGCACAACACATCGTTTCATTGAGGGAATTACCACACCCCAATGTCCGCCATCTTGGAAAATTCTTTGTAACGACATTTCCGAATAACGACATAATTTTACGGTCCCGAGCAATGTCGTTATTGGGAAGTTCCACTGTAGTTGATCAGTTGCCTCACCATGTCTTACAGTACAGAGTGGTGCCCATTGACATACCGAGCGTCAATGCCGCTAACCAGCGAACAACAATGGTGGTGCATACCTCTTCATCAACGGTTGTGGAAATGATCAGCACTACGATCTGACCTCTTTTTCTGAACCATATATCCTGAGGGAGAGAAAAAAAAATTAAATATTTTATGACTGGTATAGTTTGGTTGGGGGCTCCATCAACTCTGTAGGGTCATTTCGGCGTCAAGAGCTATTCTTAAGTATTTGGGTGGGAATTAATTTTGAAGTTTGTTTAGGCGATGACCAGCTATTTTCAATTTTCCACTGCAAAGGGATCTTTGACAAGACCTCCAAAATATTTTGTCCTTATACGAGAAGGCTACATATTGGCTCTTACCTACTCCAAGACCAGGGCTGTGGTTGAAATTGGAAGAGCAGGAGTAGACAAAGAATAAGAGAAGGGAAGCAAAGTAGGCAACAACAGTAGCAAAGAGTAGGAGGCGACAAGGAAGAGAGACAGTTACAGTAGTTACTAGTATTGAAAGCGTAGACAATTAACAGAAGAAGAAAAAATAATTGGGGATAACATCACACTGCTTGCATTGCCCCGGAATTGAACCCAGGACCATTGATATGAGAGGCCAACGCTGTAACTGTAACCTCTAGACCACGAGAGCCCCACATTTCATGAGCAAAAGTCACAATTCAAAAAGCACAATTAAAGTATCATCCAAAACCAGATAATAGAAAAAAGGGGATGTATGCAAGAGGATTTGGCTTGGTTTATAGTTTTACACATGTGTATCCTGTGCAACACTGAAAGTGAAAGTCATTTCAGAGACGGGCTACTTCGAACCTGCACCTCAAGGCCGACCCGGGCGGAGATTTGGTTTGATCTTCATTCTTTAAGTTTTACATCCCTTGCAACACTGTCAGGTCATTTAAAGAGACAGGCGACTTCGACCCTGCCTATCGTCAGTATCAGGGCCAACTCGCGCTGAGAGTGACAAATCCCATCAGATAGACACAGATGTTTGTCTAGACGTAGGATGTAACTAGGGTCTTCCCTGTGATAGTCGATAGGTGAAAAGCCTGTCTAACTATTACATCACACACCTGGTAAGTTTAAGGTGGTAAAGCGCATTGAAAGGTGTGATAAAAAGAAAATATACAACTAGGGTGAATCATGTGTGTACCAGAATGGGAAAGGAATAGACAGAGAGACACAGAGAGAGAGAGTAGAGAGAATGGAGGGAGAATACAGGTGTGTGTGTGTGTGTGTGTGTGTGTTGGGGGGGGGGGGGGGGGGG
>JAUKPP010201034.1:0-14078 GCA_032273245.1 Phyllaplysia taylori
TTGTGCACTCTAAAATAAGTGTGTGTCTTGTTCTTTTTATCTGGTTGTTATTAAGACGTATTTATTTATAGAGAAGCGAGCTTTTGTTTCGCCATTTTTGTTTGGACTGTAGCAGGGTAGCGCCACTTTTGAAGAAACGCATCATAAAGGGAAGTAAGTTTCGTCTCTCGTAGTCCTTCTCTCCGGTAGAACGAAGGAGTAGGTGAAATGTCATTGCCCTTTTGTCTCTTGCTATTCTAAATGACGGTACTACATGCACTACAGGCCTCACACGCGTGACCGGATCAAGTTTCATAGGGGCTGAAGGTGGAACGTTCCTTGGTCTACGCGGCCTAGTAATATGTACATGTTATATGTTTATTTGTGCTATAAGAAAGCAAAGCATTTTCTATTCAGATGACACCAAAAATACCCAATATCAAAAGCATGCGCTGTGCAAACGGACAGACTTTGTTTTATGCAAAAGTAGTTGATTCGGCGCAATCTGAAAACAATGACTACATATATTTATCCTGTGTTGACACCTTTTACATCAATGTCTTTCTTATAGTTATTGCGATGTCATCAACCTACTGTTTCTAAATACATAGTCGGGAATTCCCTTATATTGGGTTTCTACTTGCACTAACAATGTATCCCTGCACATAGGATAGGCTATTATGTGCATCAAGGAACTGTGTGCCAATAATGGCTCAAATAGAGCTGTCCCACACTCATATAAAACAGTGGAGTTTTCCGATTAGGGGGCAGACCTCATGCCTCAGTCCACTGCAATAAAAATAATCCCGGGTTTTTCTAAAATAAATACCGAGTATAGGACAGAAGTATTAGTAAAAAAAAAATGCATAATAATATGCCAGATCACATACGTTTCTCAATCCAATCAAAGTGCAGGGTTTATCTCAAAGGAATGTTAAATGTCAAATTTCTGATTTTTCTGCCCCGAGCGCAATAAAACCAAACCGCATTCATCACGCGAAAGTCACGTGTGAGGTTCTTATTTCTCTCGGGCATTCTTATAAACAAGATTTAAAAAGAAAATAAAAATTCAGTTTAAAAAGTAGGGTGATCTAGGATTAGGAAGTAAGCTATCGCGGTTTTTGACAAATAAAAACCGCCAGGGGCAATTTACGTGCGTTGATGATCACCTGAGAACAGTATAAATTGTGGTGAAGTTGAGCGAATCAACAGCAGCAACTTCAGACGGCAACCCGACTTCTCCTCCGCTGTAACCAGCTTGAGCTTTGCACTTCGCTTCTTCAACTCGCCAAAAACCGTGAGTCGTCTTCCTCTATTGCACCCACATAGTAATGATTTTATTATGACTTGACATTTCAGAAGATTTTTCTTTTACTCTAAAGTATAGCAACCAATTATCTGTTGTAGTTAGAAGACATTTCTTTAAATAAGCGCTAGCCTTTTTGGCCATTTTATCTGATATTTTGTTGTAGTAGCTGTCCTTGCATGCGCCATACCGCTTAGTAGCCCCTTACTCTAACAAAGTTAATTATATGGTTTTTCTATGTGATAGTCGAAGCGCCTAACCACTACTCCACAGACGCCGGTTGATCCTCTGGGCAAATGAAGTTTTAAATTATTTTCTTTTTAAAATGACTTCTTTTTCTAGACCTTCCAATTAGTTAATAACCAAAGCTATCTGCTTGGGTAAAGATAACTCGATAATGAACCAACGAATAACTGAATAAATAGATAAATAAATAAATAAATGAATAAATAAATAAATAAATAAATAAGTAAGCAAGCATGTAAATAAATATATATTATATAAATAAAGTCTGCTGGAATATGGAATACTCCGCCACTAAAATGACCTTATAGAGTTACAATAGGAGAAAAAACCAAAACTCACTGAAGACTTGTGTTGACTGTGTGCTGTCCGGAATGCAGGGTCACAGTAACCCGCCTCCAAAATGTTATAACAGTGTTACAATGGATGTAAAAACAAGAACAAGACTTTGATGAATTGCTGAGATGACTTTGCGCTGTCTTCCCACAGGACAATGCTGAAGGTAACCCTCGCTCTCCTCCTTGTGGCCCTGCTCGCCATGAACGCCGAGGCTATCAACTACGGCTACGGATTCGGCGGTTACTTCCCACAGTACCTCAGCGTTGCTCCGATCAGTAAGTAGGCCTAGCAATACCAGAGAGCTAAATATAATACATTTTGAATTGAGAGGGAAAGTCGGGATCGGTGCTAGGTGATTACTATGAACAAAGATTGTAAAGTACTCTTTTAAGATCTTTGCTATGAAGAGGCAGAAGAGTATAAAAACTAGCGTCATGACTTGGTTAATGTGAATCAATATTTACCACTAAAACAGGGGTAATTTCCAAATTACTTTATTTAGGACAATCTCAGAGGGCTTCCATTATCAGCCCTTCTGGGAGAGGATAGGCCTATTAACCTATGACGCCCACTAACAACCATAAAGAGGCAAGTGAAGACGCTGATGAGTCCGACTCCATGGAGAGTAAGAGTGATACCCTTAGTTACGAGAACTACAAACCATGGTGCGAGGACGCGAATGTGCGATACTGTACTTCCCTTCAGCAGCACTTCTTTCATCAAATGATGTGGAGAAATGTTGTCATTGGCAACAAAATTGAAAGTATGCACGATAGCACATGACTTTGTGTTTCATAAAGGGAGGTAAGCTTCGACTTTCAACACACTTATTGTATTGGCCTTAAAAGTATTATAATATGGATTCGTTGTCGATAATGGGACTTTATCACCATCATTATCATCACCATCATCATCGTCAATCTCCCTTTCAGGTACCATAGGCATTGGCAAGTTTGGATACGGTGGATTTGGATTCGGCGGATATGGCGGACTCGGCGGATTCGGTGGATTCGGCGGAATCGGTGGATTCGGTGGATTCGGTGGGCTTGGATACCCCCTGATCGGCGGATACGGTTATGGCAGTAAGTATCTCTGGCTACAGACAGTCTTTGAGCAAATGCGTATCCGATTTAGTTGCAAATCAAGATGTGTGGGTTTTTTCAATAATTTTTACACTTATTAATGGCTATGACCCTGAAGTAATTATTGAGATTTATTCCTGATGATCTGAACTCACGAGAAAAAAGTTGATTGGGAAGAGGGCTGAACTGAGAACGCACAATGCTATTGGAGGGAAAGTTTCCATTAGGCTACCTAACTTGTGGGTCCTGACATGATAATAAGATATATTAGGCCAAGCATAATATGGAGGCATAATAATGTTGCGTGCATAGATCAGGCCTACCGGTATGATAATGTGTAGCCTCTACTAGGAAGGAGAGAAAGGATGAAAGAGGAATGGGCCGAAAGTGTTTTTAATTTTTCTTGATTCACCCTTCAATCAATGCACGAAGACATATTATGTAGGCCTACGCACGCAGACACGCAGGCATTATATACAATCAGGCACGGTACGCCTTGCAAACAGCCACATACACACCCATACGTCGGCCCAATTACATTGTCACCTTTAGAAAATCAAGGAACTAATCCAATTCTATTTCTTCTCTTTCAGAATTTTATTAAGTCCCATACACGGCGCCCTTCTCATGGCTCATATCTCTTGAGGAAATTGGACACTGGTTTCGCACTGTAGCAACATTTAGTGATGAATGACAATCCAACACCTAATAGTATTTGAATGTAGTAAGAAATTTTTATGAACATCCTGCTGTATTGCCCTGCTGTTCCATCTACGAACGGAATAAGAAATAAAACGTGTCTTTTAATTACCTCATATCAATAGTTCTGGGTTTTCTTTTTTTTTAGATTTTACTTTTGGTCAATTATGGCCTAATATTAATGAAAAACCCTTCACACACACTCTTTCACTCTTTCTCTCCCCGTCTCTTCCTAAGGCCGACGGATATTTTCTTTTCTCTCTCCTTCTTTCTATGAACTTTTCTACTTCTTCCTTCCTGTGGCATTTACAGGTAGAATCGAATTAGCCCGTCTCTTAAATGACCTTACAGTGTTACAAGACACGTTACGCCCAAACCAAACAAAAAAGCTTATAACGTCCATCTCAATACGACGAGGATGGTAAGGAGTAATGAAAACTTCGGGCAAAAATTCCGTTGAATCCAGGATTCGAGCCCGCGACCACCACGTAAGGTTTATATCGGGGATTGTTTCGCTCGTCCACAGACGCCGTCTCCTTCAGTTGTTAAACAATAAATTGTTTGTTTATTTAAAGTTTGCATTCTTCATCTTGGTTACGGTTTTGGTTTGGGGTTTTGGCATAACGTATCTTGTAACGCCGAGAGGTCATTTATTATTATTTATTAAGGGATGGGATACTTCGACGCGGTCTAAGAGAGACACAGCCCCAGCAGAGAAACGTTACTTTACTCGATCAAGCAAACTGCCTCACGTGCGCCTAAACTCACGTCCTCTGCTGCAGGTTTCCTTCTGTACCAGTCCATAACAGGAGGCACGCAATGCAGCCCTCCTAAATGACCTCATTGTTATAAGAGTCCTAACACAAACAAAAAATAAAAACATAATACGGTCACAAAGTGTGTGTGTGTGTGGGGGGGGGGGGGTGCTCTCGAATGGATTTTAAAGGATAAATAAAACTAAAATTAAATTGGGCTTAGAATCGATTTCAAAGCAACTAACAAAGCAGGACAACCGATATTTGTTTATAATGGTTTGCTCAACCCCTCTTGAGGGCTGGAGATGGGCTTTTTCGGTCTAAATGCTTATTACTATACACATTTTGTGTAAGGAATAACCTCTTCCTCGATCATGCAGAGGTCGATAGCTTGATCCCCACGTTGGATGAGCACCTCCATCTATCTCGTATGTCCCTCTTGGGTCTTGGTGGCCCTGGCAGGCAGGATCGAAGTTGTCCACCTCTAAATTGACCGTACAATGTCACAAGGGGCCTGAAACTGTAACCAAACCCAAATTTAAGCATGAAAAATAAATTATTGTGTCAGCTGGCTTGCAGTATCTAGCCTACTATGGAGGTCCACACTCTTCAGTATCATTATAGAGTTGGTTGGGTTTGGTTTTCAGTTTTATGCCACCTGCAACTCTGTAAGGTCATGTAGGTGACGGGCTACTTCGACCCTGCCTGTCAGTGTCAGGGCCAACCCAGGCTGAGAGGCTTTTGTGTACTGATACTAATATTAATGTATTGATTTTAGTACACAAAACTTACTCACTCCTTATTTTTTTGGGCATTTTTCTTCCCGCTTCTGCACCGTTCTCCCTATTTTGCCCAGCCCGCTCCCTCTTTCTTTTATATGCACTTTTCTCCATCCTCTTTAACGTGTGTTTTCTTCTCCCCTTTTCTGTTCATCTCCATTTACCCACACTTCTCTTCTTCCTTTGCGTATCTTGTTCTCCTTTTTCCTTAGACTGTGTCCCAGAACATCTATCTTGTTCTCCTTTTTCCTTAGACTGTGTCCCAGAACATCTATCTTGTTCTCCTTTTTCCTTAGACTGTGTCCAAGAACATCTATCTTGTTCTCCTTTTTCCTTAGACTGTGTCCCAGAACATCTCTCAAACTGTAACGATTGGTTAACTAAAAGCTACAATTACAGTAAATACCAGGGAAATCCCCCAAGAGGAATGTGTCGTAGTAGTAGTTGACAATTTTACGCCACAAATCTAAACGTGCTTCCAACACTACAGAACACTCTTACTGTTACAACGAGTTGGCTTGCTTTGTGTATACTGTATCCAACAAATTTCATATCAGCACCCTTAATTTTGATTCATAACTTCGAGTCTATGCTGCATCTCTAGTTACATCTGTGTGCAGAAGAATTAATACCAGGTACTTAGTGAGTTATTTAAATGTTTCTTCACCGTCCATGCAGAGGATGTGAGTTTGAAGCCGACATGGGTCAGTTATTTTGATCAAGTATATCTTTTTCTGCTAAGACAGTGTCCCTTTCATCCAGGTTGGCCCCGACAGGCAGAGTCAAGGAAACCAATCTCTTAAATGACCTAACAGTGTTGCTTGTTTGTTTAGGGTTTTACGGCTTCATCGACACTATAAGGTCATCTTGGTGCCAAAACAGTGTTGCAAGGGACATTAAACCAAAACCAAACCAAATTAAAGAAGATGCAAATTTTGCAACGTCTCCAAAGTCCCTGGCAAGGCAGTATACTGCAACTTGCACACTTTTATGTCATTGACTGGTACTTTTTAAGACTAAGTTTAAACCCGGGAAGTTGCAGTCAGCAGCTGGGTGTAATCTGTCGTCACACCCGTATCTTCTTTCCCGTCATGAAAGCTGGTGATACACGTCCAGGCACATGCAAGCTGCCGTCAGCTAGCAATTTGCTCTGCTATGTGCACACAAAACAAAGTGCCGGGTTGTCCAAGAGAAGTAATTTCCCACCATACCAGCAGAGTGCCGGTTTGTTTGTTTGTTTGGGGTTTTACAGCTCCATCGACTCTATAAGGTCATTTCGGCGCTGAGAAACACTTTAGATCTTTGTCCACTTTGTCCTCTTTAGCCGGATTTAGTGTGAACTTAGCCTAAAGCAAGCAAAGTGGACGTATTCAGTGAATTGATCCTCTCAGCAAACAGAAAACAATTTTACATAAATGTTTAAATTGACAAAACTCATTCTCTTATAAACACATCCAAACATTCTGAAACAAAAATCAAAGTTCAATATATCAACATGCTAATTTATTTATCTCACAAATCAAATTGTACACGACCAAACATTGCACACTACTTCATGCTACCACTACTGACGAGATGTCTTGTACTTGATAAAGGCCGCCAGGTTTGTCTTTGCCATCATTACCACCCCAATGTTTTCTCCTAGCATTTTTTTCTGACTGGATACCTGTGATGGGACAAACAGAAAGAAAGACTTAGGAAAATGGAAGAATCAAAGGACAAAAAAACGACAAAATAAATGTAACTGGATGAGGTAGGGTAATCAGAGCGAACCACAGTGGTAACTAGTTTTAAAGGACTTCTAATCATCAATTTCTGAAGTGGCTGACACAATTTCATTATCTTACATTGTAGTAACCTGCAGTGTTTTTTGCTTACTTTCTTTCGTTGAGGTTTGATGGCACTGTCGACACTGCAAGGTCATTTCAGCGTCAGGAAATAGATTGAGTCAATAGTTACAAGTTACACACACATAGAAAGGAGCAGGCAGACCAAATCAGAGAGCCCGCCAACCACCCATGTGCAAAGGCGTGTGTGTAGATGTGAAAACTCTATAAATGATATTATTGATGTTGATTTGATATTATGCACCAATACATGTATGAATTACCAGTATGAACGTTGCAAAAACAGCATTGCAGGGAGAATTCCCCTTTGGGAATTAATAAAATTGGATTCTCTTTTCTTAAACATGTCCAAGACTATCATACATCGTCAAGAGAAGAAGTGGTCCCTTAAGCAGGTGGTCGTCTCTAGCAGGTCAGATTCAGACCAACAAAACAAATTAAACATGGATACCATAAGATTTAAGGAAGTTTGATGGAATTTGAAAGTTGAGGAAAATGAACACTTCCTATAAAAGGATTTTGGAAGGTTAAAAAATTAATCCCTAACAGCGGCCCTTCAAAACAGCCACCTTCAGAATGTGAAAGTCCCAGGTTCGAATCCTAGGAGATGCACAGGGATTTTTGTCAGAGTTTTCATGACTGTCACCCCTGTTGGAGATGGACACTAGAAATGGAGAGCCCATCTCTCAATTAATCTTAAAGTGTTGCGAGGGGCGTGAACCAATTAGCAACCAACAAGCAGAGGGGGTTGAAAGGGGTGGGGGTGAGGCTACGAGATGTGGTTGCATCCTCTTATATCAATTAAAACTCTAAGAAGAATGGGTATGGCATGAAGGTACATAAATCACATGACTTGTAGAAAAATCAGAACTAGAGAATGAAAACCGGCATCTGTGGTGTAATGGTTCGCCTCTTCACCCATCACTCAGAAGGGGTAGATCAAATTTCATGTTGGACACGCATCTCCCCCTCTTGCTGGAATGTTGTGTCCCTCTCAGCCCGGGTTGGCCTTGACAGGCACGGCCAAAGTAGTCCATCTTTAAAAATTACCTTGTAGTATTACAAGGGGTATAAAGCAAAAACCAAAGCAAAGCAAACACAGAAAGCCTGTTGTATGCATCTGTTTCACTGTTTTAACTCAGCATTGCAAAGAATTGTAATTGACCAGTCTAAAAACGCAGTGAGAGAATTTTTATCCTTTTTTTTCCCCCTTACCTTTGACTTGAAAGCTGACTGCATAGATTTGAGCTTGTTGATAAGTCCTATTTCCCTCACAACCACATCTGTGTGGTCTTCCTTGAACACATCAAAGAGTGAGTCCAGTGTCTCTGAGATGACAATGACATCATCGTTGTTGCAAGCCACCTCACACAATATGGAGCCAATTCTCTGTAAAAAAAACAAACAATAGAAATATAACAACTTACAAAGATGAAGAAATGCAAAGAGCATGCTGCTGTCCTTGTAGGTTTGAAGGGATGAAAATTCCACCACCTGGGGCAACAACCCAATAAACATATTCATTTCCGAACGCAGGCTTGTCAACTTTTTCAGAAATCAAATTAGGGACAATCCAGCACTCTGGTGCTGATCTGTAGCCATGGAGGAGGAGGAGGAGGGGGAGGAGGAGGAGGAGGAGGGGGGTGACGTGATAATTTTAAACTAAAGTTCAGTGACAGAATTTATAGATAGTAATCAGGCTATCGATTATATGAAACGTACAAGTAAAAATTCTGATACTTTGAATTGCAATTACTTCCAGAATAAAAAATATACTCTTCGAAAAAATATAGGGAACACTGTTAAACATGTATGCATATTGTGCTAGCATTGTCAACACGGGATCCGTGCGAAAATGTCCTAATTTATGAAAAAGATTAATATTTCCAAAAGGTGAAAAAAAGTTATATCGCATCTAAGGTGTGTAAAGAAAGCTTTCATGTGACAAATAATTATGTTGAGTCACTTAATGACTATAAAAGCCCTTGCAATGGGTTGAAAGTTTAATGACGAAACAGTACGCCAAGGAGAAATTTGAATTTGCACCACAGAGGAAGGGCCTTTAGATAGCTCAATGATGGTGTTTCCTTGAGGGAGGTGGCTCGGAAACTTGCTATTTCGCCTTCTGTAGTCAGTCAAATACAAGACCGATACCAACAAACCAGAAATACTGATGAATGCCGTCGGTCTGCGAGGCTCAGGTTTAACCAATACGAGGTAGGACTGATTCATCCAACGCCACGCTGTTGCGACCTGATCAACAACAGCTGGCATTGCCCGGAGTGTCTCAGACAAGCTACTCACACAAATGTCAGCACTCAAACTGTTACAGATAATATGCACGAATTTGATGTCCATTCTAGACGCACTATCCTTATATCTCATGGTCCTGTAGCTGCAGCTGATTGGTGATTGCGCAATTTTCAAGGACGAAAACACCAAGCCACACTGTGCTCGTGTTGTCAACGATTTCATTGCTCAAAATGGAATGAACAGGTTGCCTTTATCACGCAAATAGCCATGACGTAAACCCATTTGAACATTTATAGGACGAGCTAGGAGAATTACCCACAGGCAGCAACTCTCAACCAGCTCCTTCACAATCTTCAGCAAGAGCGGAATTCTATGTCTTTGCCACAAGAGTACCTGACAAACTTGGTTAGGTCTTTGGACAACAGGTGGAGTGAATGCGTGGCAAAACAATGGAGGGCACACTCATTACTGAGCCTTGTTTGAAACTTCCATTTTTGTGATTTTCTATCATGAGGGGTTCCCATTTCCACAGTATATGTTGATAAGACTTGATTTTTTACAATGTTTGACGCTATCACATATTTCTTCAGATATGAAATAAATGTCTGCAAAAGACTAGACTTGTTTTTGTCACTTTGATCTCATTTTATTTAAATTCAAAATGTGACCACTGGTCAAAAAGATACATTACCAATTGTGATTTGCTTTGCATAGCCATCTGCCAAAATGAATTATTTTAAGAATACTTGAAATTTTATTAAAATTCTTTGCCCTAGAATTATTTTGCAATGAGGAAAAACGACCCCACAGGTAACAAATTTACCTCAAGGCCTAAATGACATCAGAGCTACATTTCTCCCTCCGAGACCTAACATTGATAACACTCAATATGGTACAACAGAGCAACTGCAGAGAACCTGCACATTTCACATGGCATTCAACTGAAGGGCGAGAGCCAAACTACTTGTTGGATCGATAACAAGAAAAACAGCAATAATCTTAAGGCCAAGGATAGGGTTTAGTATCAGTTCTTGGGTTTTATGTGTGGTAATGATAATCTCGTTGCTTTTTTACAACAAATACAAATTGCATGATGTGCATTTTCGTGACAACAGAACAACTGCAGAGAACCTGCACATTTCACATGGCATTCAACTGAAGGGCGAGAGCCAAACTTGTTGTTGGATCGATAACAAGAAAAACAGCAATAATCTTAAGGCCAAGGATAGGGTTTAGTATCAGTTCTTGGCTTTTATGTGTGGTAATGATAATCTCGTTGCTTTTTTACAACAAATACAAATTGCATGATGTGTATTTTTGTGACAACGAAGTGCTGCTGACGCAGCACGCAAATGGCAACCCTTCAGGAAACTTAAGCCTGGTTGAGTACTTAAGGAAAAGACAAAACAAGAAGAGGCTAAAACAGATGAGGCTGGCGCCTCTATAAATAACCCAATACTTACTACTACTACTACTACTAATATATAGCATATACAGACTTGTAAGTGGCCGCCCATAAAATCGTCAGAAAATTTTGCTGGGCCTTAGGGCCCTAAAGTTAAAAGTCAAATGTTGGAGGCTGTCGGAACTTCCAATAGAGGTAAAATTGTTGGAAATTCGACAATTGTCCCTTTTTACAGGTCTGCATATAGCCATTATAATAGCACTTGCTTTTAAGCAGGTGTTTGAGCTAAGCACAGGTTACTTCTCTTTTTCCTCACTATCAAGTAATACTGTACTTACCGTCAGCAAAACATGAGGTGGTGTCTGGGCAGACAGGATACAGCCAATTGTGGAGATGATCCGAACCACATTAATCTGAGTTTCACGATTTTTGCTTGTAGCACCAATGTTGACCAGCAGTTCAAGATCTGCTGGACTCACCTCACCAACCTAAGGGAGAAGAAGATTATTAATAGTAGTAATTTGACCTTTTATTTGGCTTATGTTTGTCTTGAAATAACACAAGTTCAGTAGATTTTATGTGCTGAAACTGAATGGAAACAAGTTGGCGGAAAACTTAAAAATTTGGACAAGTAGATACATTCAATGAGACAACATTAAAAGAACTCACTTCAACTATTTCAGTCATATATCGAAAAAAATAGGGAATTGCTTGTGTAAGCTCATTTTTTTTGCCTGCAACTTTTATTTTACACTTCCATTCTGTCCACATATGTGAGGCTGCCAGCGATTTCAACCTGAAATCTGATGACAACGCATAATTTAATAACTTCGTTACAAAATTTAACAAATTTTAAAAGGATAATACAAAAGAACAATGAGAGACACCACAGCAGATTCTGATTAGGTTTAAAGAATTCAAAGCAGTCCATGCTTCATGTGAGAATGAAATAAATACAGCAAGTGACATTGAGAGATATTGGTGTACAGAATGTCGCATGGATCCCAAGAGAATGGTTGATGATAAGTTCTATGGGAAAAATCATTAAATAAGACTAAAGACAGACATTCGCTGATTATCTTTATTACTCACATTTGAAGCATCTAATTCTGATATTCTCTGAATCACAGCTCTCATTGCACTGGTCACTGCCCACTTATAGTCATCATTTCCGTGAGTGCCTGGGGGGAAAAACAGTTGTGTGGTTGTGAAACTGAATTGTTCGCAAAAAAAAAGGGTGGTTGATTTTTTGGGGCAATCACGTCATATTGACATATACATACGTTAGGGGTAGCAAAATGATAGACTGAAATGTAATATAAGGGCATGGCATAATTTTGGGAAACCAAAAGTGACTTCAGCTTCAAGGCATTTGGGTTATAAAAAAAAAATATTAGAAAACTTGTATCACAATGACCCAATGCAAAAGGCCCGAGACTGATCTAAAAACTTACAGCAACAAAAAGAACATTTAATTAATTTGTTTTAGTTTTAACTAAACATCCCTTGCAACACTGTACAGTCATTATTTTGACTGGGCTGAGAGGAACAAAGTCCAACTGAAAGACAAAGATGCCCATCTGCATGCTGGATCGAACTCAGGTCTTCCGCCACAGGCGCTGGTACTTACTTTGCGTGAGAGCAGCAAGCTTGTACACATCTGACCACATGGAAGACAAGGGCGTGGACTTTGAAAGTGATTCTTCATCCAAGGCACCAACCACATTGCTCAAACACAACAGGGCACGAGACTGGAGTTCTTTCAGTCTGAAGAATGGGCAAACATTTCATCAAAAGCTATCATGAAATTTCACATAAACATTAGAATTTCAAAAAGCCTTAAACAGCATTTGACTTAATCTTCCCAAGAAGCACTGAAGTGGCCCTACCCAGTTTTTCCTACATTTGGTATCCTGTTAAAAAGTTATAAGAAGTTCCTGCAAATCTACACACACGCAAAATGTGACTTAAGTGCTGGTTCAAAGAATCAGGTGACATACTGGTGCTATAAGAAAAAGAAGGAAGTAGATGAGGTTAGAAGTAAAAATGGATGCCCCCCCCCCCCCCTTGTTTCTGAAATTATGGGCTACCAAGAACTCACATCTTAATATACCAACACCTTCAACACTTCTATGGACTTCAATAGTAGCGAAGCCCAATAAGTCGACAGAGTTCAAAGTGCCTATGAATATTTTTTAATCCCTGCTGTAAGTAAGAACATATGGTACAATGATCAAATTCTACAAAAGAATTTAAATTATTCATAGTGTATAGAGAGTTTTTCATAAAACTTTGAGATTTCCATCGTTTGTTGAGTGAAAGCCTTTCATTTTCCTGCAAAAATTGTGATTCTGTCTTTAAACCCATTTCCTAGAAGTTTGCAGTCTTTGTTCATGTAATTGCATGAATTAGACAATTAGTAATACCATGAGCGAGGATAATTTATAGAAAAACATACTTTGTCTCAGCACTTTTCCCCCATCGATACTGCTGCAACTGCTCAGCAAGAGAATTCTCTGCAGGGTACATTTTCTGCATTATCTGATCAAATGACAAAGAAATGGAAGCAAGCAATTAAAATGGAGAATCAGCTGTGAAATTCGCAATGTAAAACAATATTAGTACTAGCAAGACAATTGAACATTGGCATTAATTTTTCAAGTACTGAAAAAGATCGTAACATGAAAATACGAATGATAACAATCATCATTGAATATCTACCACATTCATTATTTCATAAAAACAATTCAAACCTCTTCTTGTCTCTGTAAAAAACAACAACGCGTCCTTTCTGCTCTACGGCACCATCTAGCGCTAGTGCAGCGCAGCTCTGACTCTTTGCATAGTAAACTAGGGCCACGCAAATAGTGTAAAATCTTTTCCCATTTCACTAGAAATTTAGAAATTGAGTTTTTCCTGAAAACTTGATCTGATACAGAAAAAATAAAAGCAGATTTATCTTTTCTGAATTCTCCTACATAATATTCAACCATTTTCACCTCCAGGATCTTTATCATGGTTGATCAATGTAATCAGACTAACTTGATGATCTGACACCATGCTAAGGATGAACGATCTTGTAATATATTCCTTATTGTCTGGACTTTCTAGAGAGACCATAAACAAACTCCAACGTATTCAAAACAGTGCAGGTCGTCTTGTCTTAAGAAAAAGGAAAAGAGACCATGTTACTCCTTTGCTTAAGAAATTGCATTGGCTTCCAGTCCAAGCGAGAATAGACTACAATTGCAATTTTGTGTTACAAATGTATTTCTAATGAAGCCCCTGCTTATCTTTGTAATCTTGTCCATCAACACTTTCCAAGTCGCCCTCTTTGATCTGGTGACAAGTCATTGCTAGTGGTGCCATCAAAAGCAAAGAAGAAGTGTTG
>JAUKPP010201145.1:0-14078 GCA_032273245.1 Phyllaplysia taylori
TTCAGGCCGCCGCCCGGGCAAAATTCAAAATTAATCCCTACCCAAAAATACTTTGGAATGGTTCTGGGCGCCGAAATTACCTTATAGAGTTTATGGAACCCTAAAACCCTAACCAAAACAAAACAAAACACAAGTGCTTTCACTTAGGTCACAAGAGATGAGATAAATATGTTACTTAATTTCACTTTCATTATGTCTTTCGTTTCCTTTATAAATATTTATTCACTTTTCTTCATTTCATGAGAACATATATTCATCATTAAAATTATGTCATACTGTCTTTTTCTTTTTTTTGCGGACGCTATTTACATAGTTTATGGAGAGAATTATGACCCAAATTTTATTTCATAAAGTTATTTTACTTAGATGAACACTATAAATCTTGGAGGCCGTGCCAATCCAAGTAAAACCATTTGGATTATTTCTCATCAATGCAGGGAATCGGCAGCTCAAGAAGCTTTTCAGAAATTCAACGCTCGCTGGTACGGTGGACGTCAAGTCTCCTGTGTCTTTGTCAACATTGAATCATGGAAATCCGCCATTTGTGGTAAGTATTTCTTTTATGCATAGTGGAATATGATGTCAGATTTCTTGTTCTGGAAATTAATGTATTCAGTTGGTTGGATGGTAGCCTACTTTTGGCCATTTGAAGGATTTCACTTTTTTTAGTACTGCACAGTAGAATACATTGCTAGGTTCTAGTTCTGAACTTTACGTATCCAACTGGTCAGCATTTTAACTGGTACTCTCTGAGATTTTTTTATATGTATTGAGGAATGTATTGCTAGACTTTTGATCTGAAATTAATAATGACTGCATTTATATAGCGCATATCCCCGCTCGAAAGCAGGCTCTATGCGCTTTACAATTAATTATTACCCCAGCAGACCAGGTCATTCAGAAACCCTCTCAACTTCCTGGGAAGCATGCAATGCAAGCTGCCATTTTACAAGCGCTTCTATAGCCGGGTACCCATTCACACTTGGGCAAAGTGAGGAAAATTCGTGTAAAATGCCTTTCCCAAGGACTCAACGTTGGGCCCGAGCTGGGATTCGAACCCGCAACCTTCCGATTACAAGTCCGGCAGCCTAATCACTAGACCACCGACGCCACAATACATTGTTTTCAGGCGATTGCCCTAAGCTCTTTCAGTTTACCGCAGTCTCTGTCTATACCAATTTGAGAGAAAGGCAGGCTAGCTACACTCAAACACACCCTTCCATCATGTTTTTATTTTATTAAATTAATATCATTGATCAGCTACACTGTTGTTGTTGTTGTTGTCGATCAGCAGTGTCTGTGGCATAATGGTTAGGCTCTTAGCCTTTCATGCGGAGGATGGGAGTTTGATCCCCACTACAACAAAGTCACAAGTTATGTTTTTTTTAGACTGCGAAACTATATCGGTATAATGGAGCTTTTCTTGCACACAATGTTCTTATTACAATGCAAGCACTACTTTTTAGCTTTTTTTCTTTCTCTAGGTCTGGCGTTCTCAAAGAAGTGTCCGAAAGGAAAGTCATGTAACTTCCTGCATGTATTCCGAAACCCTGGTGGTGAGTTTCATAGAATGGATGTTGACTGGAAATCGTCAGAGAGACAAACACCCAGCCGCGGAGGGCGTCGGGGGTTCTCGCACCGACACCGTTACAGCAATAGCAGAGATGACTTTTCCAGGGAATCAAGTCGTTCACGTCATGGCTCTCTAGCAAGGTCACCAAGCCGTTCATCTCTTTATAGACACCGCTCAAGGTCACGGTCGCCCAGCAGACATTCTTCTAGATCAAAACATAGAAGATCGAGGTCAAGGTCACGTCGGGATGCATCGAGGAGCCGGTCGCGGTCAAGGTCGAATCCGAGGGAAAGTTCGCCCAGAAGAAATCACAAAAGTTATAAATCATACGACAAAGATAGAAGGTCAAGAAACACGACCAGATCAAGATCTAGATCACAGTCACCAAACAGAAAATCTCGATCTCGTTATTCCAAATCCCCATCTCAACACAAAGATTATACGTCTAATAGGGAATCCCCAACAAACCGACTCAACAATGGTCATCTATCAACTTCAAAGAGAAAGAAAAAATCATCCAAGACTCAAAAGGGAAGCCTAAATCATTTGTCAGCTGAGAGGAATAAATCTTTATCAAATCGCCTCAAAGCAGATCAGGAAGAGAGTGATGATAGTCAGAGCTCAACAGATTCTGAATCCAAAAGTAAAAATTTCCCCAACAAGAAGACAGATCCTAAGAGAGCAGCACGAAGTGGTGCAAAGAAAAAACAGCAACACAGCTCATCAGAATCAGATTCATCTGCAGAAGATTTTGAGTATGTAGAAATTACAAAAGAGACTTTACAAAGCTCAAAAGGAAAGTAGGTGGAGAGTGAATAGCTCAAAATGAAAGTAGGTGGAGAAGGAATAGCGCTCTTTTTTCGCAACCTGGTTAGGATACATCTCTGTCTTTGAAATAGAAATATGTTTTTTGGTGTCACTGCCAGTTTGTGTGTACTTTTACGCTCGCAACCTCAGCACAATCTGGCATATCTCATTCACCCTTCCTGACCACTGTCATCTGTGGTGTAATGGTTAGGCTCTTTGCCTATCATGCAGAGGACATATATCCCTATAGTGGACGAGCAGCTCCATGTCTCTGTGCTGGGATATAGTCTCCCTTTCAGCCACTGGCGCTGTGGTGTAACTGTTAGGGTCTTCGCCTGTCATGCGGAAGACCCGAGTTCGATCCCAAGCCCGAACGATCTTGAGTTTTTTTTCTGCTGGGATTTTTCCCCTCTCAGCCCGGGTTGGCCCTGACAGGCAGGGTCGAAGTAGCCCATCTCCTAAAGACCTTACAGTGTTGCAGGGGACGTAAAACTGGTAACCAAACCAAAACCTTTCAGAGTATTAAACTCATGAGGTAAGAAGTTCTACACTTCAGGTTTCACCTGTACTGAATATTGTGTATTTGGTGGTCTGCATGAACTAAAGCTAAAATCCATGCTTTGTTCTTACCTACATACAGTAGAACCCCCATAAGTCGACGTTGCTGGGACTATTGAAATCATGTTGAGTGAAGAGAAAGTCGACTTAGGTATGTTGATGTAGTAAATGAAGAAAAAGTTGGGAATTCCAAATTGCATCGTCTTAAGCAGAATGTTGGGTCGGGTTCTACTGTATTTTCTAATGCATGAGAAGTAAATAAGAGATGACGAACTCATTTTTTAAAAATCTCCTTATCCAGAGCAGAGTTCTGGCATTTTGGAGTGAAGTTCTTGAGCAAATCTCAACCAAAGTTAACTCATCTTGAGTCCTGGTTATGTTTTTTTGCTTTCAATGTAAAAGTCTTGCATTGAAAGTTGGAGCTGTTGTTGATGAAATCCCATGTGTTCATTGTTAATGTTAATAAATATTTTTATGTTTACGCTTTTGTTATTGTGTATTTTATCTAGATCTAAAACAGGTGCTGTGGTGTAACGGTTAGGCTCTTTGCCTTTCATGTGGAATACCCAAGTTTGACCCCGGTCGTAGATGAACTGGGTTTTGGGGGTTTTTTGCTGGGATTTTTTCCCTCTTGACTGAGGTTGGCTCTGACAGGCAGGGCTGAAGTAGCCCTTCTCTAATGATCTTATTGCAGAGAATGTAAATCTGGCAACCAAAATAACCCAACTAGATATCAATGTATTAGGGCTTATGGTTTTGGCTTAACATCTCTTGCAACATAAGAAATTTTCTTCTTTTCACTAAAATGGATAAGTTGAAACTTCGAATGAGCAGATCTAATTTTCCCTTCCCTGACGATGCCAACTCATTCATATTCAAATGTAATGGGTTTTTTGTTTGTTTCGTATTAACGTCTCTTGCAACACTGTAAGGTCATTTGAGAGATGGGCTTCTTCAACCCTGCCTATTAGGGCCAACCACGCCTGAGAGAAACACTGTCCTAACAGAAAAATGGCGATCATACAAACTACCTTACATGGGCCTCGAACTCATGTCCTCTACCTTAAAGATGAAGAGCCGCCCCAATTCATCACAGACGCTGGTCGAGTGTAATGATAGTGAACGCTGGCTTTCTTTGATTGGAGCAATAGCAGTAGAGATGGGATTACCTTTTCTGAAATTCTAGTAGGAACAAAAGGCTAAAATAACAGCAATAGAAAGTTGGTGGTTCTGTTAACAAATAACTCAGACCGAACTATCTACCCAACAATTATAATAATAATAATGACTGGATTTATATACATGTAGCACCTTAATTCCCCGGTTATAAAGCTCTATGCCCTTTACAATCAATTATTACCCCAGCAGACCAAGTCATTCAGAAACCTTCTCAACTTCCCGGGAAGCAAACAGTGCAAGCTGCCATTGTACAGGCGCTAAAGCACTTAACATAATTTACAGACAAGATCGTTTGCTGTCTATAGCCGGATACCCATTTACGCCTGGGTGAAGTGAGGAAAATTTGTGTAAAATGCCTTCCCTAAGGACACATCGGGTCTGAGCTGGGATTCGAACCCGCAACCTTCCAATCACGAGTCAGGCGGCCTAACCACTAGACCACCGACATGGTGTTTGGATAATGGCTCTCGAAAGAGGTGACCTTGATTTGAATTCCAGTCCAGTAGTCATGTCTAAATGCATGGTGCTCAGAAAGGCAATAATATAATTGAACAAAAAACGACGAAAGTATGTGTTTGAGCGGAGCATCCATTTGTTTAGTGTGCTGTGAGGCAAGACTAGTGTAGTTGCATTCTAGAACTTAAGTTGTTTGTACTGTTTCCACATACATGTAGTACACAGAAGCTCAAATAAAATGAGATTGTCGGACCAAGACCAATGTCCTTGTTTGGTTACCATTTGGTGTGGTTACCAGTTTTACGTCCCTTGCAACACTTTAAGTCTAAGGTCATTTAAGAGACAGGCTACTTCGACCCTGCCTGTCAGGGCCAACCCGGGCTGAGAGGGAAAAAGTCCCAGTAGAAAAACCCTCAGATCGTCCGTGCTCAGGATCGAACAGGGGTCTTCCGCCTGACAGGCGAAGAGCCGAACCATTACACTCTGCTACACCGTACAATGTCCTTGTGATATCCAAGGTGTTATAACACCCAAGGCATTTTAACAAAGGCAAGGACAGGCCCGTCTCTTAAATGACCATACAGTGTTGCAGGAGATGTAAAACTGGTAACCAAACCAAAGGGATTTTTCACTTTCTCTCGTTACAAAACCGAGGCCTCATTATATCCCGAGTTCCACTGTAGTTCCTTGTCTCCCAATAACAGTGTCAGATTGGGCTGGTTTGGATACCTGTTTTACAGCCCTTATAAAACACCTTATGGTCATTTTGCAGGATGGCAGCTTAACTGTTGTAACTTGAATTTTCCAACTTTACAGGAGAGGCAGAAGCTGATTTTCTGCTACACTGTCCAATGTTAATCAAGATACGATGGAATTTTACCACTGTCTGTTTTTTATAATTCGCCAGACTCTAAGATTTTTACAGGATGTGCACCCCTTGGTGCCTTAGTCACTTAGAACATAGTTATGATAATATATGCAAAAAAGTCAGTTTTGCCAAAATTCAAGTTACGATAATTGAGCTGCCATCCCGCGATTTAAGAGACAGGCTACTTCGACCCTGCCTGTCAGGCCTAACCCAGGCTGAGCGGGATGAATCCCAGCAGAAAAATGTAGATATAATGCTTATCTACATTTGGGATTGAACTCAGATCTTCCGCATGATAGGCGGAGACAGCATTGCCATGAGAGAGAAACTTTGTATCTGAATCTGAGGGCCCGTCCCTCTAAGTACCTTTCAGAATTGCAAAGGGCACCAAGATGAAGAAATTATCCATGTCAGTTCTAAGACAGGAGAAGCAGGAGGCTTTCCACTATTTTTACTGGCGTGGTGGTGTGATGGTTAGGCTCATTGCCTATCACTATCATTCGGATGACCCGAGTTCAATCCTGATTGTGGACAATCTGCAATTTTTTCTGTTGGGATCTTTTTCACTCTCATCCCGGGTTGGCCCTGACAGTGTTGCAGGGGATGTAAAACTGGTAACCAAAACCAAAACCAACTTTTTTTTGGTGAAAACTTGCAGACGCCTCGCTTTGCCGAGATTTTACGTAACTGTTGACACTACAAGGCCTTTCACTTTCACAGTCAGGAAATAGAAAAAGAGCAACACTAAGAAAGAAGAAAGAGCAGAATACAACAGAGCATGTGTTAATCACCCACAAACTTGAACAATGACATAATACATGGATTAATATTGGAAGCTGAGTTTCGGCTAAAACAGCAAAAGAGCTATAAATAAGTAACTTCTTGAAAGTTGTGATTTGATTAAACTTTATTCCTCACTCTTCTCACTCCTTTCATACAATACAATACAATGTGTACACGAAGACAAAAAGTATTTTTAACAAGAATTTTCCCTTCCACCAAAAATGAAAATACATGATGTATATTTTGACACATTCACATGATCACCAGTTTTATGTCCCCTGCCACACTGTATGGTCATTTAAGAGACAGGCTACTTCGACCTTGCCTGTCAGGGTCAACCCAGACTGAGAGGGAAATAAACCCAGCAGAAAAAAAAAACCAGGTTGTCCGCAATCGGGATCGACATCGGGTCTTCCTCATGTCAGGCGAAGAGCTTAACCATTACACCACAGCGCCGGTGAAGGTAGTAAATGAGGTACATTGTAGTTGTTTTTGTAGACAGGGCTTTCATTCAAGCTACGTTATTATGATTAGGGACCTGGAATCTAAAATTGAGAAAAAAATGCGTATGAAGCAGGAGAACATGGCCTCGCTACGTTATTGTAGCTGGATTGCACTCAGTCACTCCACTTGATCTTGGGCTGATATAATACGGCAAGGGAAAGTTTGTGCAAGATACAAATTAAATGTGAGGATGATGTGTTGTAAATTAATAATGATAATAATAATAATAGATTGCATTTATATAGCGCATTACCCCGCTCAAAAGCAAGCTCTATGCGCTTTACAATCATAATTGAGAATAAGATAATACACAGTAGTTTGTGGTTCCGTCAACACTGTCAACACATACATGCACTAGTGCTAGTCCTGTTGATGCATTTTAAATTAAGACAACAGTTTGTGGTTCCAAAGATCAATACCCATGTACTACAAGTGTTAGAATTGTTGAGCAAGATGTGAAAAAATGTTTGCCTCCCATACCATGAAGCATGAATAAACAACATCATACCTTAAACCCCAATGTGGTGTGCTATGATGTGCAAAACATCAAATGAGCATAGGATAAAAACAGCATCTTAATCCTACTCAACAAATCACGGACTTCGTTCTCAGCCTTTTCACACTTACTGTTTTACATACATCTACACGTTACTTAACAAGTTGATAAAATGAAAACCAACGAGAGGATCAATGCTAGAATTTTTATCAAAATAGGTGCTTCATAACTTTGTACTATAGATTAGTCACTAATGGAGCACTGCTATCCTCAAGGGTTAACAAACTTTACCAAATACAACGAGTATTCACAAATTCTGTATTGAAAGGCTGGTGAGGCCACAAAGAAGGCACATCACATTATACTAAAGAGAGGATGTGGTTGCAAACGCATTTGACAGAAATAAATCTATATTTCAGTCAGAAAGTACGAACATACAATTAACTAGGAAAAAAACAACGACATCAACAACCTCCACATAATTTCAAAAAGCATAGAGGCAAAGAACTAATAAAATGTGCTGTCCAGTTCAAGTAAGTAAAGAGATCTGTCAAAAGAATAGGAAAGGAGAAATGTTCGTTTTTTGCTGCCATAAACTAAAAAAAGAGAGGCACTTGCTCTATTGTGAGTTTAAAAAAAACTAAATTTAAAAAAAGCCTGTAGATCCTCTGAAGAAATGGACAAAAAATGTTCAAATCCTTGGGTACAGTACACTAAGAAATGTGGCATCGTGTAATTACTGAAAGGCTTTGTGCTGCAATGTAGAGGGGAACATAACATCAAGGAAATTATGTTTAAATGGAATTTGTAGAAAGTTTTCACAAAAATTACTTGGCACTTGTGCACAGTTCTCAGATCATAAAAACATTGATAGAACATTACAGGACAATCTGAAGGCATCTTTGTTTGCGAGAAATTAACATAAAGATCGATTATCGCAGAAGATTCAATACAACAACAAGGCGACAATCTGAACGAAGACCAATCATGAGCAGAACTTGTGGTTTTTCATGAGGAGAAAGTTCTCTGAAATTTGTTGCCGTTTTGTTACACCCCTTGTAACACTGTAAGGCCATATAAGAGGCAGGCTTCTTCAACCCTGCTTGTCAGGGCTAACTTGGGTTGAGGGAGACAACATTATCACCTTGTAGTCACACAGGCAGGACAAAGAACCCTATCATCAGTCACACGCAGCCAGCTGTGACGAGAATTCAACGTCTCGGGTCAGGTGCATATATGCGTTGAGTGACTAGAAGGGTGAATATCCGTTGGGGCATAAATGCACCGAGTGACTACAAAGTGTTAAAGCAGAGAAACAGAGATGTTCGTCCAATGTGGAGATCGAGCTCCCATCCCCTCAATGATAGGCGAAGAGCCTAGCCATTCAACCACACTTGCCAGTAGACAATTAGACAAGCAGAGCTAAGACCAACAGTGAGCAGAATCTGTGGTTTTACAGATCAGTATTCTCTGAAAATGTGTGGTTTATGGGATCTGGAAAACAGTAAAAAGTTGGTGGCAATAGTCTAGAGTACAAGGACTGTTTAACGTCAATTAAGCTGAATATAAATATGTATGCTGAGATCTTTTGCATAATAATATTATGTGAATGAGAAATGATTCTCTTGTAACTTACAGGCTTGCCAACTTTTCAGACTGGGAATTAAAAAGGAAAATGCGGGTTGAAATTTCAAGAAACATGTGAACTGATTGGTTTGGTTTGATTACCAGTTTTACGTCCCTTGCAACAGTGTAAGGTCATTTAGGAGACGGGCTACTTCGATCCTACCTGTCAGGGCCAACCAGGACTGAGAGGGAAAAAATCCGAGCAGAAAAAAACCCAGACCGTCTGCGCTCGGGATCGAACTGGGGTCTTCCGCATGACAGGCGAACAGCCTAACTATTACACCACAGTGCCGGTTCGTGGACTGAACTCCACCACCGACTTAACTGATTTTATCTCGTAATGTCAATTTTCCAATATGAGAAGTGTGGTTACAATTAATTCCAAATAAAAAAAATACAGTGGACGTCACTTTTTGTTTCTCCTATGTGACCTGGACGATTTCATTTTCACTACGCAAGGCACATGTTGGGGAAATCCACCTCATCTTGCGAAGCTGAGCTTGACTTTGGGAGCTTAAATAGAAAATCGGAAATGTTGGCAAGCCTGAAAATACACGTGGCAATCTTTTATTGAAAGAATTGCACCATAATAAAAGAATTGCTAAATTTCATGTGCAGCCATACATATCTATAACAACAAAAACACAGAAAATATTGCTGAGTAATGATAACTACTGTAGAGTTCATGAAACAGATAAATAGAAATGTGCCCATAACTATTAATTATCTAGTATTAGTGTAATAAACAAGTCTTAGAGAATCATATTTTTTTACACAGCACAGGCAACTGATGATCACTAATGGCCCGTCTGAACTTCGCATAGGACTTTGTAACCAAACTTCCCTTTGGGATAATAATGGTTAACTTATTTTAAATACATCTAAATTTGATATAAAACATTTGAATAATTAGAATTGCAATATATATGAAATCTTGATGATCACTTCAATATGAAAGCATGCTAAGCAAAAAAAACAAACCCAACCAAACAACCCCACCCAGAAAAATTCCCAAACCTGAGGCAAAACAAACCTCATCTTTACATAATGTATGAAATACATGCACACTGTTTGCCCAGTTGATATCACATAGTATACATAAAATGTCTTATATTATAATGTGTCCCTATATAATAATGAATTTCCCATGACAATGATAAATGTATCTTGTCCTATCTTATCTTAAAATTGTGAGGATTCATTAAAAGAGTTCTATCTCCACAAGATAAAATGTGAAAATAGAACTCCTCTTATATCACCTCAAGAAATGTAGCCCAAAGACTGCATACTGCGAGAAATTATTATTCTTAAACGACCAAACAATCTTAGTAGAGCAGAAACCAAAACAGTAAAAGACGGGCCCAAAATTTCCATAAATATCAATGAGTGGGATATCTTACTACGTTGAAACATAATAATACTCGCATTCTATTCCTTCACAGATTTTGATGAAAGAGAACACAGCGATCACTCAAAAAACAATAGTACATGTACAATTCATATAGAATTGATCAGAAACAAATGCTGATTTATTTAAACTGAAGTCTGGTTATCAACATGGACATCTGGTATTCAACTCTTCACGCACATATTTAATATTTTGTAGATAGAGACAAAGTTATTGTGGCGTCACAGTGGCTTAAATTTTACTGATAAAGCTTTTTCATCAAACTCTTCTCAAAACATTTGCAATTTACAAGAAAATACACTATGAATTTATAACTAATTTAATACACAAGAACTGTTCAGCCTCTCCAAATTTCAGCACTGCTTTTGGATGATGGAACGTTATTTAATTTGTCTGTTGAGGCATCAGCTTTTCGCCTGTATTAGCTGTAGGCCTACCACTACTTAGTTCGGCACTGGATGGGTACTTCTATGTACATTGTACATCATTAGAGTTTCAGTTTTGCAAATTTGAAATGGGTATACAGCATTATAATAATTTGATAGTTTTAAAAGTGAAAGAATGTAGATTAAGACACTTAAAAGCTCTGGAAAAAGCATCAAACAAGAGAAGAGAGCTTTACATTTATGTGATAGCAGCCACTCGTGTCAATGACGGTAAAGCACCACTATAGTACAACTACAATGAGACTTTTCTAAGAAATGTGTTTATGTTCGGACACACTTCGTTATTCTAAGATATGAACGAGGCCTGACAGGATAAAAATCTACTTTCCCCCTGATTTTTTATCTTTCTTAGATTCTTGAAATGTTATATTTTCTCTTTCCATTTGTATCATAATGACAACAATGATCTTTACTAAACTTAAGTATTTTATTTTTCATTATTTTTCTGAGATTTGTGTGGTTTGATGAGAAACTTCAGAGCCTATTTCCACATTTTCATACTTGACAGCTTGAAAGTCTTCATATTTTTGTAAAATATTTCCCGCTCGGTCAGATGTTTGTATTGGTATTACATATTGTAGGGGGAAAGGTTAAAGTTTTTGACAGCAACATCAACGCTATTTGTGAAACTTTCTTTCTACATTTCAATTTGATTCACACTGACACATACAATTGATTACTTGTTTAACTTAAAGTATTAACGTACTGTATACATGGACATGTGAAAACCTAAATGGCAAACCCAACATTCTATGGCGCGTGCTGACATGTGCATGAGGTAGTTGACTCAATGGTCGTCGGCCCACTGTACACAGACGTGGAGCATGAAGTCACATCTCTCAACTGCCCACCATGAAGCCAAAGTCCTCCAGAATTCCTCGAGGCTCCTCCGATTCCTTTGAGAAAGAAAGGGTAAAAAATACTGTGAATAATGATGTGATTGTATTTATATAGTGCACATCCCTAACTCAAAAGCAAGCTTTGTAACAACGTGCTTTACAATAAATTGAATGGGCAAAGGCAGAAAATTAATATTGAACAATCCAGAAAATATTATTATATATATCTTACTTATGGTATACTGAGTCAGAACTGGCTTGAGGGTAAAAATTCCATTAGTTTTATTATACTTGAAGTCTGGGGTGAAGGGGTTAAAACAGCCAAATAAGCTGGTGCCTCTATACAAAAAAATTTGTAACTGGAGATGCGTTACATTGTACTGAATAGCAACTTCTAACTGATTTTTATTCTAAAAATCAAAGGGATGAATGAATGGCGTGATCAAGGCATCTGTCCTGTGTTTTATTTTTGCTACTGACTATTCAGGAAATTTGCGATTAGTTAAGATAATAATAATAATAATAATAATAATAATAATGGATAGCATTTATATAACGGATATCCCAATACTGGCTCTATGCGCTTTACAATCATTAATAAAATATCTTTTCCACGATGGTGCTACTGTTGCCACCTCTTGCTTCCTAGTGGCACCTAAAGGCAAAAGAGTATAGCCTATATACACTGTGAAGCAAATTACATGAAGGATAAGAAGATATATTTGTGCCTCGACTATTTTCAAGCTTACCACAATCAATCATCTGATTAGCTTAGTCAGATTTGAAACTCACGGTTTCTGTACCACATCGATAAACTAATTTTTCTTTCTTTACATAAGCTTCAGCAATACCAATCTGTCAACTTAGCAAGCCTCACTTCCTGTCCCCATAGTATGAAATTAAAATACTGCAGATCCTACATCCCTAGTGGAGACAGAAATTTGGACATTGGTATTTTAAAAAAGTTCATGCCGCTAAGATTCTAACATACGTCTGTCATAACGGTACTTATTTTGGGTTACAAACTTCCAAAATGACTGGAAACTTTATTAAAAGCTACCAGTTAAATAAGAGTTTATGATTCAGCAATGCTGGATGAAGCATATCAATTTGATTATGTTCTAATCCATGATGACCCAAACTTTCTAAAGAAAAATTATTAATGTAATAAAATGTACGACAAGATAGTGAGTTTACATTACATACAGTACAGTTGGCTACATATGAGTGCTCCATTTACACATAAAAAATACACTGTGTGCATGATTGTTCTGTCATGCATAGAAAATGCAACATCTCCACATTCACTTATGAAAGTGCAAGAGGCTTATTGTCCACTGTAAGCTTTATATTATTCGCCCCATCAGTGAGTCGTGCACAGGACAAAAGGGTCGTCTAGTGCATTTCCAACTCACTTTTCTCTACATATTCTCTATAACTTATACTGTAAGTGACGGCTTGCCCAATGGGTATGAGAGTGGCCTTCGTGCCACGGTATGGGACCACCCATTCGGTGGATTTGTCACATGTGACATAGAACTACATGCTACATATGATGGAATAATTGGAAGATACATATTAAAAACTGAGCTGACGATGTAATGATACATATAATCCAAAAATGGTATTTGTGTTGCAACACGATGTAATCAGGTGCTCGTCAATTTTCGGATGTTTTCAGTTATTGGTGTCATGTTAAACTTAAACCTTGAACATTTCTCTAGCTGTCTGTGAAGAAATTATCAATATTTCTTGCATTGAATCCGAGATAGTTGCAATTTTGATTACATAAGAGTCAACCACTATCAGAAGGAAAAATTAGAGAGAAAATGGCTACTAATGTTTACTGGTTATAAAAATTACTCACTTTTTCTTTCAAAAAATGCTTTTAAGTATTATGCACCATGAAATGTGTTGTCAAGTGCATACAAAACGTACTGGGTCACAAAAATCACTCAATGTAAAAATTGTCTGAGACCCAGAAAAAGGCCCTTGTTTTGGCGATGAAACACATATACCATTATTATACGATGTGATGACATACATATAATCCAAAAATGGTATTTGTCCTTTTTTCTACATGTAAACTTTTCATACGTGTACAAGTATCTTTATTACAGGAAACAGCATAACGATGAGAGGCATACAAAGGAAAGATGCGACTGGCATTGTGCAAAGGATTTGGGAGGTCTTTTTTTTCAAGTCATGCTCAGTGCAAGGGGTTCATAAGCATGCAGCAATAACACATTAGTAGTAATAAGGAGTGGGTTATTTATAGAGGCACCAGCCTCAGCTGTTTTAGCCTCTTCTTGTTTTGGTTTTTACTTAAACACTCAAGCAGGCATAAGTTTCTCTGAGGGATGCCATTTGCATGCTGCGTTAGCAGCACTACGCTGTCACAAAAATACGCATCAGGCAAATTAAAAAACAACCCCAAACCCACAATAAAACAAAAAAAGGTCTTTGGGGGGGGGGGGGGGGGGGGGGGGGGGGGGGGGGGGGGGGGGGGGGGGGGGGGGGGGGGGGGGGGGGGGG
>JAUKPP010201367.1:2617-14077 GCA_032273245.1 Phyllaplysia taylori
TGCTGCTGCTGTTGTTGTTATTGCTGTTATTGCTGCTGCTGTTGTTGTTATTGCTGTTGTTGCTGCTGCTGTTGTTGCTGCTGCTGTTGTTGTTATTGCTGTTGTTGCTGCTGCTGTTGTTGTTATTGCTGTTATTGCTGCTGCTGTTGTTGTTATTGCTGTTGTTGCTGCTGCTGTTGTTGTTATTGCTGTTGTTGCTGCTGCTGTTGTTGTTATTGCTGTTGTTGCTGCTGTTGATATTGTCGTTGTTGTTGTTGCTGCTGCTGTTGTTATTACTGTTACTGTTGTTGTTTCCTACCTCCCTCTTCAGGTGACGACCCCGTAGCTGTGTCGGCCTTGACCTTGTACTGTGTCTCTGTGGGACGGAAAAACTAGGATCACACAACACTCAACAAAGTATGTATATATACGAAAAATCGTAATTTCATGGAGAAAATATGCAGTAAAAGACTAAAATAATTGGCAGATTTTCAAGTGGAGACCAGTTCTCTTCAGGCAAAGAAAATTCAAAAGATCATAATGCAAGAGGGAGGCGAAAAAAATGGCGGGGAAGGGGGACTAACTCATAACATGCCAACAGGGTGATCTACAACCATTGCGATACCGAAGTCATATGATCGAAGCATGTATACAGCTATTGGAAATAAAAGAAAGTACGATACGGGGGGTGGGGGCGTCGTTGGCCGAGCGGTAGTGCGCCCGCCTACAGACGAGGAGGTTCGAGTCCGGAAAGGTTCACTAGATTTTTTTTCGGAGTCTTCATGGATCCGAACCCCGTCCTATCAGAGATGGACGTAAAATTTGGATGTCCTGCCTCGTAAATGACCTTACAGTGTTGCATGGGGCGTTAGACCGAAAATAACCGAAAAAGGGAGAGGCACCAGTCTTCTGAAGACTAAAAATTTAGGGGAGAGACAGACGATATAAAGTCTCCTGTATTTGGCTTGGTTAGGTTACCAGTTTTACGTCCCTTGCAACACTGTAAGGTCATTTAAGAGACGGGCTACTTTGATCCTGTCTGTCAAGATTAACCCGGGCTCAAAGGGGGAAATCCCAGCTGATAAAAACTCAAATCGTCCGCACGCAGGATCGATCTCGAGTCTTCCGCATGATAGGCAAAGAACCTAACTAATTCACCACAGCGCCGGTATGATGTCTGTAACATGACATGGAGAAAGTATTTCAAAATTGTTGGGTTTGCTGTTACACTCCTTGCAACAGTGTAAGGAGGGCAACTCCGACCTTTGCAGCCTGGGTGAACCTCGACTGGGAGGGACACTACATCCAAGATGAGGTATGGAGATACTAGATTAAAAATGAACGAAAACAAAAGAAAGTCGACCTTTTTTAATTTGTACCCGTGGGGAAATTTTTGCAATGGTGTAAAAAGACATTTATATTCATACAAGTGATAATACACGTGCAAGTAATGATAAATATGTGGACATAGATAATGTTATTCATACATGTACAAATGATGCATACACACATCATTGCTGATTGTCACAAATCAGTTCCCTGGTTCATTGACACCTGGATGTGGTGAGGAAGAATCGTGCTAAGTGCCTTTTCCAAAGGACACAACCTCAAACCGGAGTTGAGATTCGAACCCGCAACCTTCCTGTTATGGTTCCGGCAGCCTCTACACTAGACTACTGACTCACGTGGGTCTCGTTCTCCCGATAGAAATGGGAAATCGCAGTAGAAAAGAACGCAGATCATCCACACTTGGGGGTCGGATTTGGGTCTACCGCATGGCAGTCGAAGAGCCTAACCACTACACTACAGCGCGGGTGCACGTCCTCTGTTCTTCTCGTATCTAAAGTACAGTGTGGGTGGTTGACAGGTGCTCTTGTGTGGTCTGCCCAATCTACTACTTTGTAAGGACAACTATTGTCCTTATCTGCTTCTTGGCACTGAATATACCTTATTTGTTGCACGGAATACAGGATGTCCAAAAATAAAGTATACAGTGTTAAAAGTTCATAAGTCGGGAATGGCTGAACAGAAATTGATAAATCAGGTATCAATATAAAAGGGTAATCAATGACAATTTGTTTGATTATAATTTTGTCACTTTGTCAATATTACTCTTAGTCAAAGGAAAACAAAGCGAAAAGGGAAAATTCACCCAAAAAGGCGATAAAGAAATTTGGAGGGAAAAGACGGTCATTTTCAACATTCATTTGCTCAAGGTTCAACATTGAACCCTTCAAATTGATGCAACCGGGCTTTCATCACAGAGACAAACAATCTGAATATAGAAGTTTACAATAAGGATACAATTTATTCTTCTTTATAAGACATGCTCCAAATTGGCCACCTTCATCTCAACACACCTCCCCACACATTTGGCAAAGTTTGCAAAGGCATTAAGGCAAGTGACTTGTATGATGCTTTTAGTCACTAGCCTCATATCATGTTTCATTCGATGGGAACCCATAGATGATTGGTCCTTCAGGAAACCCCACAAGAAAAAAATTAAGTGGATTCAAGTCCGGAGGCTGAGCGGCCCAGTAGTGCCCTGTTCACCTTGGCATCACCCGATCAGGAAGGACCTCTTGTAATAATTATGTTGAATGTTCAACTTGATGTGCATGCCTGTGCTCCATCCTGCTGGAACCGTGCTTGCTGCAGATCGACTCTTTTTTTTTTTTTACCTCAGGAACGTGAAAAACTGCCCTGTGTCTGATTTCATTAAATGTCAGTTTCATCAGTCCCACCTTCAAAGAAAAATGGACCTGCTATCATGTCACTGTTCATTGCGCACCATGCCGTGACTTTGGGGGGGAGGGGGGGGGGGGAGTGAAGTGGTCTTTCAGCAACAATATCCGGGTTAATTGACTCCCAGTGGATATTTGACCATCAGTTCACAGCACTGTTCAAGCAAACGTGAGCCTCGTATTAAAACCAAACGGATTTTACCCACTCTTCATCCTGATCCATCTATCGTCGTTACCAAATGCATGTCAAGACTGGACGGTGACTTGTAGCGACAATGACTGTTTCACTGGGACAACACAGGATGGCCCATTTGAACATGTCTTATAAAGAATAATAAATTGTGTCGGTATTATTTACTTCTTTAGTCCGATTGTATGAGTCTGTAAGAAAATTCTGGTACCATTGATTTAAAGAGTTGAGTGTTAAACCGAGCGCAAATGGATGTTAAAAGTGTACGTCATTTTCCCTCCAAATTTCTTTATCGGCGATTTTGGATGAATTTTCTATTTTCGCTTTGTTTTCCTTTGGTTGAAAGTAAAGTTGACACAATTATAATCAAATAAATTGTCATTAGTTACTCTTTCAATTGATTCCTAATTTGTCCGTTTCTGTTAAGCGATTCCCGAGTTATGAGCTTTTAAAACTGTATACTTTATTTTGGGACACCCTGTATGTATCTATAGTGTATCTATGTAAAACGTCTACATAACATACAAATCCCTGGCACTGAAATTACCTCACACTATTGACATTGCGGGAAGTCTTAATTAAGAAAAACAACAAAAAACGAACAGACCTTGCAGTATTGATAATGCTCTAAAACTTCAACAGTAAAAAATCCCATAATTACTTTGTAAGCCTTAGTGATGTATCGTATTATATTGTAAGCATTTTAACACCTCCACTTACACAATAGCTAATAGTTGGATCGGAGAAAGTCTTCTTGGGGGCGTCGATGACCGAGCGGTAGTGCGCCCGCCTACAGATGGGAAGGTCCCGGGTTCGAATCCGGCTAGGATCCTCGGGATTTTTTCGGAGTTTTCATGGCTCCGACCCCCGTCTTACCGGAGATGGACGTAAAATTCGGAGGTCCCGCCTCGTAAATGACCTTACAGCGTTGCATGGGGCGTTAAACCAAAACCAAACCAAAGTCTTCTTCATGTTTTTCTCGCTGGGTTGCTGTTGCTGTTCGTGCTCTTGTTGTTTTTCTCTTGCCTCTGTTGTTGTTGCTGTTTCTGTTGTTGCTGCCGTTGTTGCTGTTTCTGTTGTTGCTGCCGTTGTTGCTGTTACTGTTGGAGCTTTCGACTGGCGTCGGTAATCTAGTGGTTGGGCTGCAGTGCAGTAATCGTAGTCGTGAGGTTGTCCCTGGCAAAGGCACTTTATATAAGAATTTCCTCACTTCATCCAGGTGTCAATTGCTACACGGTTATAGCCAGCGAAAGATCTTGTCAGTATGTTAGTATATGAGGGCTTGTAAAATGGCAGCTTGCACTGCATGCTTCCCAGGAGGTTGAAAAGGTTTCTGGGTGACTTTGGACTGCCTGGGTAGTGACAGTTGTAAAGCGCAAAGAGCCAGTATTGGAAAAATCATGGGCTCTGTTAAATGCAATCCATTATTTATTATTATTATTATTGTAGTTTCTTAACTCTCTCTTTAGGTGACGACCCCGTAGCTGTGTCTGCCTTGACCTACTGTGTGGGATTGAAGAGCCAGGAGTCACACCACACTCAACCAATGTATGTATGAGAATTGATATTTGATGAAGAAATATGTAGCAAAAGAATACAATAATTGGCAAATTATCGACCGGATACCAGTCTTTTTCGGGCTAAGAAAATTCACAAGGTCATAGGACTAGAGGGAGGCAAAAAGAGGGACGGGTGGGGCGGGCGGTGAGAGACTAACGCATAATAGGTCTACATGGTAAAAAAAAAAAACGGGCTACAAACTACAAGGTAATCTACACTATTTTGAAAACAATGTCCATGATAGTATAGAATTATGTATACAACTATTAGAAAAAAAGTACGGTACAGGTGGACACCAATCTTCTGAGAGCTGAAATATTAGGAGAGTGACAGACGACATAATGTCTGTTTCGTTTGGTGTAGTTTGGTTTGGTGTGATTTGGTTTGGTGTAGTTTGGTATGGTTACCAGTTTTACATCCTGTACAACACTGTAAGGTCATTTATGAGACGGGCTACTTCGACACTGCCTGTAAGGGCCAACCCGGGCTGTGAGGGAAAAAAATCTCAGCAAATATGGGCAAAGATAACGTTCTTTATTCAAATTATGCATATAAGCTACAATATAACATTGCTGGTTTCCACAATGCAGCGCCTTAGAATACAAGAACAGAAATACAATATTATAATCATAGTAAACTAGACTCTTACTAGAATTATTGGAATAAAATTCGCTACTATATTAATATACGTAATTATTCCAACCCTTAGCAGACTCAGTAACTTTGAGAAAACATGCTCATTAACAAAAGGCATGTTACATGCACTACATTCAACATACTGACAAGATCTTTCGTTTTCCATAGCCGGGGTACCCATTGACACCTGGGTGTGGTGAGAAAATATTCGTGCAAAGTGCCTTTCACAAGGACACAACGTCGGGACCGAGTTGGGATTTGAACCCGCAGTCTCACTGTCACGGATCCGGCAGCCTAACGACTAGACCACTGAGTCAAGTGGGCCTCGTACTCACGAAAGGCGAAGAGCCGAATCATCACACACCAGACGCACGTCCACGGTTTGGTTTCGTTACTAGTTGTACGTGTCCGGCAACGCTGTAAGGTCATTGAAGAGACTAGGTACTTCGACCCTGCCTGCCAGATCATGCGCACGTGGGATCGAACTCGGGTCTTCCGCGTGACAGGCGAGGAAGCAAACATTACATTACTTATAGAACAGCTAATAGTAGGGTTGAAGGAAGTGTTCTTTTTGTTCCTCTCGATGGATTATTGTTGCTGTTATTGTTGATGTTGTTGTTGGTGTTGTTGCTGGTACTGTTGTAGTTGTCGACTTGCGTCGGTAGTCTAGTAGTTAGGCTGGAGGACTCGTAATAGTGAGGTTGCATGTTCGAATCCTGAAGTGGGACCGACGCTGTGTTCATTTGAAAGGCACTTTACACGAATTTTCCTCACTTCACTCATGTGTGAATGGGCACACGACTATAGACAGCGAAAGATCTTGTCCAACTGTTAGTGTTTGGGCGCTTGTAAAATGGTAGCTTGCACTGTATGTTCCCATGTGGTTGAGAATGTTTCTGGGGGACTTTTGTCTGTCGGTGTAATAACTAATTGTAAAGCGCCATTATTGGAAAATCATAGGCTCTGTAAAAATGCAATCCATTATTTATTACTATTATTGTAGTTTCTTACCTCTCTCTTTAGATGACGACCCCATAGCTGTGTCGGCCTTGACCTTGTACTGTGTGGGATTGAAGAGCCAGGAGTCACACCACACTTAACCAATGTATGTATGAGAATTGATAATTTGATGAAGAAATATGCAGCAACAAAAATGCAATAATTGGCAAATTTTCGACTCAACACCAGTTTCCTTCGGGCATAGAAAAGCTAAAATATCATAATAAGATGGAGGCAAAATCAGGAGGCGGAGAGGGGAGGCTAAATAGGCATTGTGAAAACAAAGTCTGAATAATACAACTATTAGAAATAAAGAAAGACAGGTACGGGTGGACACCAGTCTTCCGAGGACTGAAAAATTAAGGGAGAGACAGACAATATTATAATGTCTATTTGGTTTGGTTTGGTTACCAGTTGTACGTCCTCTAAAACACCGTAAGGTCATTCAGTAGACGGGCTACTTCGACCCTGCCAGTCAGGGCCAACCCGGGCTGAGAGGAAAAATCTCTGCAGAAAAAAACCACAGACCATTCGCACTCAGGATAGATCTCGAGTCTTCCGCATGATAGGCGAAGATCCTAAGCATTACACCACAGCGCCGGTATGATGTCTGTAATGAGACAAGGAGTAAGTCCTTCAAGATCGTTGGGCATTTGTTTTACGCCCCTTGCAACAATTTGTTAGGTCATTTACGAGGCGGGACCTCGGAATTTTACGTCCATCCGTTAGGAAGGGGTCGGAGCCATGAAAACTCCGAAAAAAAATCCTAGGAAAACTCCCCGGATACGAACCCGGGACCTCCTCATCTGCAGGCGCGTGCCCTACCGTTCGGCTAACGAAGACCAGTCTTTTTCAAACTAAGACAATTCAAACCATTGTAATATAAGTGGGTGGCAAAGAGAAAGGGAGGGGGAGGGACACATAATTATAGGCCTACGAGGTAATCTACACCGTTGTGAAAAGAAAGTCTATGACAGAAGCATGTATAGAACTATTATTAGAATAAAGGAAGCACGGCACAGGTGGGCAACAGACTTCTGAAGGGGGAGTGACCGGCGACACTATGTCTGTTTGGTTTGGTTTGTCTAGGCCTCGCGTCCACTGACATGTTTTGTCAGTTGCAGGCCAGGCTCATATGTACATGTATATACAAATGTATCATATATAGATGTGGCTAGCCTGCAACTGACCAAACATGTCAGTGGACGCGCGGCCTTATCATTTTCACGTCTCCTGCAGCACTGTAAGGTCACTTAAGAGAAGGGCTACTTCGACACCTGTCTGTCAGGGCAGCCCGGGCCGAGAGGGAAAAAAATCCCAGCAGAAAAAAACTAAGATCTTCTGCACACGGGACTGACCTTGGGTCTTCCGCATGATAGGCGAAGGGCCTAACCATTACACCACAGCTCCAGTATAATGTCTGTAACAAGACATGCGGTGCGTCCTTCAAAATTGTGGGTTTTTGTTTTATGCTCCTTGCAACAGTTGATGTTGTTGTTGTTGTTATTTCAGCTGTCGTTACTGATGTTGTTGTTATTATTGTTGTTATTGCTGTTGTTGCTGTTGCTGCGGTTGTTGCTGCTGTTGTTACTGTTACTATTGTTATTTCTTAACTCTCTCTTCAGGTGATGACCTCGTACCTGTGTCGTACCTTGTGCTATGTCCGTGTGGGACTGTAGAGCGAGGAGACATACCACACCCAACCAATGTTTGTATACACACACGAAACTATAATTTAATGACGAAGTATGCAGTATAAGAAAAACAGGCTTTTTTATGTTGATCAATTCTAAACTTGAATAACCAAAACACGGTACAATATAGAAACATTCTATTTTGAAGAGATAATCTTCATCCATTCAAGTTTTTTCTGGCAAAAAAATCAACGGATTTCATTAACAAACTGCGCGACAGCGCCAGTTTACCAGAATAGACCCCAATTTTTGGCGCGCAAAAATGGCGCTTATCTTGCATTCCCCAAGTGCGTATTGTGCTTTTACAAAACAGATCGCGCGCCCGCAGTTCTGAGAAAATTCCAACTGAGCACAGCAAGAAAAGTACAATCCAAAACTCAAGCAGAACTTGGTATTAAAATTTGGTAGTAACTTGTCATGTTCAGCTTTCACAACAAGGATAGCAAGAAGTGATTTGAGAAATGCATTGCGCCCGTTCAATTAAAGGAGTAGTAGGCTCCTTCTGTCTAGACAGACAATGTAGACGACTTCATTAATTTGATACCCAGAGAAACTCCCATCGCTTTCTAACTTCTAACAATGATTAACAAATGTCATTTTCGTCAAACATGAAGTTAGAGCTGTGCAGACATTATTCAGTTCGGAAAACAATTTTGACCATCTTTTTATTGCCTTACGATGGCTCCTAGCAGGATCTCCCCTTGGTATACCAGTGCGCTGTTTTGACGCCACGACCTAAAAAGGGCCTTGTTCCGATAACTCCTTATCAAAATGCCTTCTCTTTCTTTTTTTTTTCCCATGCCCGTTCCTATCTATGGTGACGCTTGTTGGAATTAGTAACAATGTGCTTCTCTTTCAACATAGTCTTTTACAGTAACCCAGACAAAACTTAAATGACCAGGGAAAGCGTTTGCTTTTATCTTTTACCGTTTTAGAGTTATTTTAGTTTAGAATCGATCAATATAAAAGATAATTTTAAAAACACAGCCTGTATACTTATTGGCAAATGTTCGACTGCACATAGTCATGGGTCTTCCTCAGACCAAGAAAACTCAAAAGATCACAATACAAAAGGCAGACAGGGCCACACTCGGCTGCGTGGGACGCTACATCGAAGAAGAGAGACGGGGTACAAACACATTCATATTAGACCGGCGCTGTGGTGTAATGGTTAGTCTCTTCGCCTGTCATGCGGAAGACCCCAGCTCGATCCCGAGCGCAGACAATCTGGGTTTTTTTTCTGCTGGGAATTTTTCCCTCTCAGCCCGGGTTGGCCCTGACAGGCAGGGTCGTAGTAGCCCTTCTCTTAAATGACCTTACAGTGTTGCAGGGGACGTCAAACTGGTAACCAAAACATTCATATTGATACACAAGCGAGAATACATACATGTACATGTAATGACAAATATGGACATAGATAACGTCATTCATAAAAATTATGCATGCAGACTACATATAACGTTGCTGGTCTCCACGGTACAGCGCTTTAGAATAGAAGAATAATAATACAATATTATAATCATAGTAAAATTAGAACTATTGGAATACAATTCACTACGATATAGATAAAAATAATTATGAACTGAAATTCAGCGTACTGACAAGATCTTTCGCTGTCCAAAGCCCATTGACTCCTGTGTGTCGTAAGGAATTCGTGCAAACTGCCTTTCCAAGGACATAACGTCGGTCCCGAGTTAGGGTTCGAACCTGCAACATCGGGGTTATGAAGCCGGCAGCCTAACCACTAGGCCACTGACTCACGTGGACCTCGTACTCCGGATAGGCGAAGAGCTGGGACAACACACCAGACGCACGTCTTTGGTTTGGTTCGGTTACCAGTTTTACGTCACCTTCAACACTGTAAGGTAATTTAAGAGTAATAAGAGACAGGCTTCAAGGGCAACCCGGGTTGAGAGGGAAAATCTCCGGGTCTTCCGCATGTCATGAGAAAAGCCTAACCACTACACCAAAGCGCCGATGCACGTCCTCGATCTGTTCTTCTCATATCTAGAGTACACTGTGGGAGGTTTGCGGGTGCTCTGGTCTGGTCTGCTCCATCTGATTCTTTCAAGTTACCACTATTGTCCTTATCTGCTTCCGGGCATTGAATTTAAGATACTTATTGCATAGCATGTATGTCGATAGTGCCGTTTTTCTGGCATTGAAATGACCTTACAGTGTTAGCAACGCTTAATTAAAAAAAACAGCAACAGTCCTTGCAGTATTGATAGTGCCCTAAAACTTCAAAAGACAAAATCTTATAGTTACTTTGTAAGCCCTAGTGATACATTGCAGTAGGCTATATTGTATACCGGCGTTGTGGTATAATGGTTAGGCTCTTCGCCTGTCATGCGGAGGACCCGAATTCGATCCCGAGTACGAACGATCTTGGGTTTTTTTCTGCTGGGATTTATTCCCTCTCAGCCCCGGTTGGCCCTGACAGGCAGGGTCGAAGTAGCCCGTCTCATACATAACCTTACAGTGTTGCAGGGGACGTAAAACTGGTAACCAAAACAAACCAAACTACATTGTATGTATTTTGGCAGTTTTACTTGTAGAACAGCTAAAAGTAGGGTCGGAGGCAGTCTGCGTTTTATTCCTTTCTCTGGTCTCATTGTTGCTGTTGTTGTTGTTGTCGCTGTTTCTGGTGGTTGCTGTTGATATTGTTGTTGTTGTTGTTGTTGTTGTTTTTGTTGCTTTTGTTATGTTGTTATTCTTGCTGCTGCTGTTGTTGCTATTCTTGTTGCTGTTGCTACTATTGTTGCTGTTGCTGTTTCTGTAAATATTGCTGGTGTTGTTGTTCTGGTGGTGTTGCTGTTGATATTGTTGCTGTTCCTGCTGCTCCTGCTATTGTAACTCTTGTTATTGTTGTTGTTTGTGCTGTTGTTGTTATTGTTTGGCACTAACTCTCTCTTCAGGTGACCACCCGGTAGCTGTGTCGTCCTTGACCTTGACGATGCATTTTTGCAACACGACACTGAGTGAGTACAAACGTCATGAAGATTGCTGGTTGTTGGTTTTGGCTCTATGCCCCTTGCAACACTGTGCAGTCATTTTAAAGAAGGGCCTGTTCAGCTTTGCATGTCAGGGCCAAACCGAGCTGAGAGGTATACTACATAGAAGCAGAGTGAGGGATGTAGTCGATTAGAAGATCCCGGCGGAATCCTCGAACTCCCGTCCTCTGCATGATAGGAGAACAGTCGAACCAATAGGCCCCTCTCATATACATCGACCAAACGCCGTCCGCAATGGACCGTACAACGCCGTGCATTGATAAAACCACTACAGTCTACTGGCGCTTTTTTTTAATACTAAACGACCAAAGCATCTCGCCGTGTACGGCCCCGTGGTATGGACGGCGTATATTTCATTCCGGCACGGCGCAGTGTTGTCTGAAACATACACTCGACTCTATGAGTGTGTTCATTCTATTTGATGATCAGCCGTCGCCGTCTCAATTTCAGCACACACATTTCCTACCAAACGTATGCGGTTCGGTGGCTCATATGTTGGTGGTTAGGTCGCTCGTATTTCGATGGGTTGGTCGCTCGTATTTCGGTGGGACGGTCGCTCGTATTTCAGTGGGTTGGTCGCTTGTATTTCGGTGGTCTAGTCGCTTGTATTTCAGTGGGTTGGTCGCTCGTATTTCAGTGGGTTG
>JAUKPP010201478.1:0-14073 GCA_032273245.1 Phyllaplysia taylori
TCTATCTATCTATCTATCTATCTATCTATCTATCTATCTATCTATCTATCTATCTATCTATCTATCTATCTGTCTATGCCTCTCTAAGTCGGTGGTCTGCGGGCGCTCTGGTATGGTCTGCTCCTTCTACTTCTTGCTTTGTGTTGCTAGTTAGCTATTGTCCAAATTTAGTCCCTGGCTCTATATGATCTTAGAGAGTGGATAATGGCGCAAAACGCAACTTAACAAACAAACACTTTCTTTCTCTCTGTCTACCTCTACCTCTTTTTTCTTTTTCTTCTTTTTCAATTGCTCCTTCTGTCTCCCTACCTATACATGTATTTGAATAGCGAAGTAAAAAAAAGTAAAAGACACTGAGAAAACAAGAGCGTGAAGGTCTCAGACCTGACAACAGACGCGTCTAGGAAAACCTCTCTGGCACTGAAGAAGTGTGAAGAGCAGCATGCTTGTCTAGAGCTTTGATCTCATCTGTTCATGTCAGCACACACTTTGTCTTTCTGCGGGACGGGGGCGCAAGAAGGACCACTTTCTATATGAGAACGGAGAATGCTCTCCAATAGTAAAAATACCGCATGCACTTTCTTCCCATCTAAAAGAAGATGTGTGGCTGTTTTGTGTGTGTATGTTGTGTATCATCTCCACCTTCCCCTTTTTAATTTTTTTAAATACTTCTTTCCATGTGTCATATTCTACTTTCTGCCATATAAATGGCCTTACAGTTTCAACAGCGCCGTAAATCTGTACTGAACAAAAAGATTAACACTCATTAGCAACGGAATTTTGTCAGTTGCATCGCTTGAAAAATTAATTGTAGGTTGACTTCATTTCATTCGTGGTGTACCGACACTGTGTGCAAAGTCCACAAGGACATCCGGTTCTGGGAAAGAGCCAGCATTCTATTTTGAATCGTCGTACGCGCCTTCAAGTATTTCTACTTCTCCTGATCCACACCAGTTTTGCCTGGAATTCCCACCATTTCAGTGGATCATTTGAGGAGTGCCAGGGGAAGATGAGCTTTCGGATTTAAGTGGGCGGACATCTTCTTCCTAACCGGATTATCTTTTTACAGTTCATTGTGATTTCGTAGAGACCAAGAGCTTCGTCATCGATGCAATTTGTTTTTTGTTTTGTTTTTGGATCACATTGGAGTTTTATTCTATTTGCTAAACTTATGAATGTCATCTGAAACCTTAGAGATGGTGGGAAGTTGTTGACTATCACGACTGGGTACTGGATGTGGCCATTGATGTTTGCCTTTACTTTATGATACGTTCTCGTGGTCCTCCAGGCTCTACTTAAGTAATTGTAGTGGTGAAATATTCGGAGAAAGTTATAAAAAAGCATAGAAAACAACAAACAACCAATCAACCCTCGTTGTCATTTAGGTCCCATCGCGTGTTTGGATTGTCTGCTAAGACGGCCATAAACTTCTGAAGCTATAACATTCAAAAGAGGTTACGCTTCTTGGAATAGGTTACTGTCAACGACCTCATCTTAATCTGGGCAAGCGCAGCATCCTGGCAGAGTGGCTGGCCGGCGTTGTCTCCCTTTGCCTTGCTGTGGCGGTGGCGCTGATGTACATGTCGTGACGTCATCCTCTGTGTCACGTGATGACGTTTCTGGAGGAGGAGGAGGAACCACAACAGGATATGCAGCAGACATCAGCGGAAGTTCCGCTTGTCTGGGCAGCGAACGGAAACGGAAACCGTTCCACAGACGGAAGCGGGAACTTCGTCGTCACTTCCGGTTTGTGTTACGGCGAGGCGGCAACAACGGCCGGGAACAAAATGAAAACGACAGCAAGATGGATCCGACCTCCTCCGACCATCGTCCGACGCCGTCATCGCCACAACACCATCCCCACCGCCATCCTCAGCTACAACAACAGCAGCATCAGCAACAACAACGGCGCCACCACCATCATCGCCACCACCACCAGCAGCCGCTACAACGTAAAGGCGGGGTTTACTCCAAAGAGGACCGTACGCCTCAGAGCTCCCTTGATGACCTCACCTTCAAATACCACCAGGATCTCGATCTACACCGAATGAGGTTCTCTGTACGGAAGCGGGTGCGCTCTGTGCAAGATGTTATCTGGAGTAAGTTCCACAGTATCGTTTGGTTTTAGTGATGCCCGCCTTGTAACTATGTAAGATCATTAGAAATGTGGGCTCTCTCAACACGATCTTTCAGGCCCAATCACGGCTGATAGGGATATATATATATCTTAACAGAAGATACGGAGATGGTCGTCCGACTTGGAGATTCAACTTTCCTACCTCTGCTTGGCCAATGAGGGCCTAGCCATACGGGAAATGCAATAGCTCTCCTCTAATATAACTTTATTGTGTTACACAGAGCGTAAAACCAAAATCAAACTACCAAGCATATGATATGCACGCTTTGACATTTTTTTTAGAGGTGAAACCTACGGCAGCGTGAGGGAAGTTAGAGTTTTAAAATTGCAACGACGAGGATGAAGCCAATACTTGGATAGTTTCCTATGAGATGTGGATTGATCCACTGGTGTTGAGTGATTATTGGGCGTATTGGGGCTGTCTGCTCCTTCTACGTCTTTTTATGTCGTGTAACCATTATCCTTGTCTATTTTCTTGTACTGAAATGCCGTTGTAGTGTCGATAGTGGTCTATAGACTTTCAGCAGATTTGGTCTGGTTTGGTCACCAGTTTTACGTCCCCTGCAACACTGTAAGGTCATTTAAGGGACGGGCTGCTTCAACCCTGCCTGCCAGCGCCAACCAAGGCTGAGAGGGGAAATTCCCAGCAGAAAAATATAAGGTCGTCCGCGCTCAAGATCGAACTCGGGTCTTCGGCATGACAAGCGAAGACCCTAACCATTACACCACAGCGCCGGTGCTTCAGCAGACCAACAGAAGCACCACTGATGACTCTTTGTCATACCTAATTGTTATCAGCTCATAATCGCTTTTTAATTTCCAGCGCTCCGTCAAGTCGATCTGGATTTTTTTTTTTAAAGAATTGCTTCAGTGACGTAGGCACTCAGCGCTTGTGATAGATTGCTTGCGCATTGTGAGGATTTCGCGGATTCTAGGTCAAGGCAGTAATAATAACCTACTTAAACTTAAAGTTTCTTCTCTTTTGCTTTGAAGGCCCACACTCTCGTTAAGTGCCATCGTCACTAAAGCTTTTAATTCGAAAACTCAGTAGTTGTCCCTTTATAAAACGGGAGGTGTAAAAGCTTTGACTTCCCAAAATAACGCAGATGTTGGAGGTAGATGGCCGGCGGGCGCTATAGTGTTGTCTGCTTCTTCTACTTTTTTCTATCCTAAATATTGTACCTGTTTTGTTATAAAATCCTATTTCCGGGTTCTTCAATGGCCTTATAGTGTCGATAATGCTGTAGAACTTCTGCAAAAAGCAAACAAGCGGAATGAGAAGAGCGCTGTTATGAAGTGACAAATGACAGAGAATTATGCCACGGAGATTCTGGGGCAGGCGTTAAGTAACGACCTCAGGCGACAATAAATGGAATAACAAAAGGGAAAATGGTATAACAGAGCGCATGGTCGCCTTGGATCAAGCCTCAAGTTTTTCAGTCCATTTCCGATAGTCTTATACGACGATTTCACGACATTTTGTATCACAGAATGAACTGTAAATGTCACGTATTGGAGTTGGCATGAAGCAGGGGATGGATTGAAGTGGTTCTTCCGCGACAAAATCGTTCCTCACATCGGCCAAACGAGAGTAATCGGGTTTGTTCTTCAACCTGATTGGCTATTCCAGTCCTCGACGTGACCGGGAACTGTCCAGTGGTAGGAGAGAAAGGGGAAGTGAGATTCTGACGGAGGCTATTGTTGTCACCTGGCCACGGGACTGGCCAGTAATTGCTATAACTGACATCTCTTTTGCTCCGGGGATATTGGAATTCTTTTTTAGTCCCTGGCGATTTCTCTTATATCTTTCTCTATCCATCTTCCCTCCTTCTCTCTCTCTCTCTCTCTCTCTCTCTCTCTCTCTCTCTCTCTCTCTCTCTCTCTTGTTCCCTCTCCTTTCCCTCTGTCTGAATACACGCTCTAAACAGTTCGAAGGTTTACATTTCTGCTTGGGTTACAGCACCTATTAATATCGATGAACGAGTCATGGCGAATACTATCATTATAGCCAATTGTGATAAGTGCTAACCTGCTTTTGCAACCTTGCTCCCACATAATGCTTTGTTCTTGTTGTTGTTAATGTTGCTGCTGCTATTTTTGTTGATGTTGTTGTTGTTGTTTTTTTTGCTAATGTTGCTGCTTCTATTTTTGTTGTTGTTGTTGATGTTGCTGCTTCTATTTTTGTTGTTGATTTTGTTTCGTGCATTATTCTTTTATGTTTTTTTTATATGTGTGATCTCTTCGTCGCATTTTGTCCATCCATCCATCCATCCATCCATTCATCCATCCTTTCATTCATCCAGATACTCATCCACTCATCCATCTATATATCTATCCATCCATCCATCTATCTGTCTGTTCATTCACTTATTCATGAATCAAACATCCATCCTCCTCTCTCCATCTGTCCATCCATCCATCCATCCATCCATCTGTGCATCCGTCCATCCATCTATCCATCCTTTCACCCATCCATCCCCCTACCCCCATCCATCTCTCCATTGATCTCTCCATCCTTTCACCCATCCACCCACCCTCCCACCCGTTCCCCCATGTACGCGTGCCTGTAAGTATCTAAGACGTTGTCTGTCTATCTCGCTCCCGCTGCGTCGTTTCCCAAGCCCACAATGTTTACGTCTTGCGACTCAAATCTCGGCTGCACTCGCCTCATTTTACTCTCGAGCCAACTATCCCTCCCATCCCTCCTTCTCCCTTTTCTGTCTCCCCCCCCCCCCTCTCTCTCTCTTTCTCTCTCTCTCTCTCTCTCTCTCTCACTCTCACTTTCACTCTCTATGTCTTTTTTCTCTTTCTCCTCCCCTCCTCTACGAATTTGATGACGTCATTTCAGCTCATTACGTTTTGTCAGATCCCAGGTCTAGATCTGGTTTTCTGTGTATGAGAAAGGGAGAGAATTAAAGTTTGAGGCAAGGGGTAGGAGAGACCGATCGAGAGAGCATGAGTAGGAGTGGGAGGAGAGAGAAAGAGTGGAAGAGAATATTTGTGTGTGCGTTTGTGTGTAATGTGTCTGCATGTGGGTGGGAGAGAGAAAGAGTGTTGGAGAGAGTATGATTATGGCATGGGTACCTGTGGGGGTGGGTGGGGGTGAAGAGAGAGAAAAAGTGAGAGATAGTGCATTATGAAAGAATGAGGAGAAAGAGAGAGAGAAAGAGAGAGGGGGGTGGAAGGGGGAGGGGTGAGTAAGTGACGTGCGCTCCGATTATTCTATTTTCTACCTTGTAAAGTTTACTGTTTTTCTATTCTACTTGTATAAAATGCTTTTACAATAGCGGTAGTGCCGTAAAACCTAAACAGTTCATCTTTTATTCACTCCCTATCTCGCCTCCTGGCGAAGGGCAACAACTTAGTAATAGGACCTACAGCGCTCCCAGTGGATGCTTTCGCGACTTGATTTCAGCTTGCATTTCGTTACCAAGTCATCTTTGGTCTACCTCGTTTTCGATGCCCATCTGTTATAGTGTCCAATGCAAACGGGCTAAGCATGCACTCTGGCGCCTGTGTACCTGGCTGCGATGTTTTAACCTTGTATTTTGTATTGTTTCCCCAGGTGGTGAGCTTTCTCCGGAGATCGAGTCCACCATCAAGGCAGCTTGGGAACCCATCGTCGGCAACGACTTCCTCGTGGTGGTAAGTAAACTCATGCGATAGAGTAAGACAGCGCTGTCCGTAGATTATCTCTATGGCTTACACATTAGACCTGATTATGAAGTTGGAAGGAGACGATGGCCAATGATTGACATTTGTAGCCCACCTATAGAAAACCTGGCACCTGCATAGCAAAGAAAGTGTTATGAGTAGTTTTAATGCCTGTTGTTTTAGCCATTGAGGCCTATTACATGTTGTAAACAATATTTGCAATATTTCAATAAGATTTCACACAATTTCCATCTTTCCCCGGTCAATTTTCACACAACTTTCATTTCTCTTGTCATATTTCAGGTAACTTTAATTACTGATCAATTTTTTACTTAATTTCTATCTGTAACTGTCAAATTCCACACGATGGTCATGTCATTCTCCCTCCAGGTGGCGCAGCTTGCCAAGTTCAAGGAAGGCGGCGGTCTGGGCATCAGCCTGGAGGGTACCGTGGACGTGGAGGATGGCGTGGAGGTCAGGCCTCACCACTACATACGCTCTATACTGCCTGATGGGCCGGTCGGGCTGAACGGCACGCTCAAGAGTAGTGATGAACTGCTGGAGGTGAGTACATGAATGCATACGGGGTGAGGGGGAAAGGAGAGGTGAATAGGTGACTAGAGGGTGCCAAGACACAAAGGAGCGGCCATATATATCATAATCGTACATACTATTATAGGCCCTGTGCTGTCTGCTGGATCAGTAGGGGTTTAATGACACTCTCAAGAGGTGAATACAGGAAAAGGGAGAGCAGTTTTGTAGCAGTGTAAATTCAATGAGTAATTGTTGTTCTTTTTTTTTAATCTGAACTCTTCCATGCCTGCACGAAAGTTAATGAATTACAGAGCTTGTGATTTTGGCCATTAATGGCATATATAGCATTCATTCTAGCGAAACATCCACTGAATATAGACACAGCGGGTAGGATGTGGTGTGCCCCCCCCCCTTCCCCCCTTCTATTTCTCTCTTTGTGTTACTGACATCCTAATCTTCTTATTGCCACTAAACTGAAATAAACGTTTATCATCAGTATCGATAATGCCGTGTAATCTAAACAATTAAATCTGTTTCTCTCACGCCCTTTTCCCGCCACTTCTGTCCACCCAGGTGAACGGGCGTCGTCTGCTGGGTCTGAACCACGTGAATGTGGTGGAGATCCTCAAAGACCTGCCCCAGCACGTGCGCCTGGTGTGCGCGCGCCGCAAGAGCCCTCTGCCTGATGCCTTCAGCCAGTCTGACAGTATGCAACTACCCGGTGCCTCCTCCACGTCTTCGCCATACCCGTGAGTTGTTTCTCAATGTCTTGGTCCGCTGGGGGAGGGGGGGGGGGTAATTGATAGTAAAGCGCGTAGAGCCTGATTTCAAGATGGGGAATTATGCGCTATGTAAATACATCAGATATATCCATTATTGTCATATGGGTACAACGACAACATCAATACAGAGCACATTGATCATAACAGCACAAGTACAGACATGTCACATGTTACAGTAGTACATTCATAAATGCAGTCATTATTATTGTTCAAATGCACAAGAGAGATCCCATGACAAAATGCAACACAAGGATTATCCCATTTCTGTCAGGCTGAGATATGACCTGATTGACTTAAACCCTTTCACTCCGACTGGATCATAGGTCATCCACCCAGATACCTCCAATGTTGTGTTTTGGGTCAAAGGCCAGGTGTAAACTAGCGGCGAGATTTCTACCTTACAGGTCTTCTCCACAGATTTTTGCTTGGCGTACAATGAATTTTTTTAACACTGTTATTTATTGCATTTTATCATGGGTTCTAGCTAGCGCACTCAGTTGTTTCATTCATAGAGTAAGCAAGCAAGATAATTCAAAACTAAACTTTCTTGTAACTCTCACACCCCCCCCCCCTCAACCACGTACACACTCACACATATACACACACTCTGTCTCTCTGACAGCCCCGGAGTGGTGGAACCCGGGCCGCCCCTGACCGAGCGACTGGTCAAGGCCAAGTCCGAGATGGCACTGTCCACTGCTGCAGGTGACCCCTCCGATGCCCAGAGCTCGCTGAACAAGTCCAAGTCTCGATCCCTGGAGCCGCTGACCGCCCTGGCCATGTGGAGCTCGGAGCCGGTGGTCATAGAGCTGGAGAAGGGAGATAAAGGACTGGGATTTAGTATACTCGACTACCAGGTGAATGAGGGAGGGGTTCTTTCTGGGCGGAGGGGGGGGGGGGAAGGGAGAGATAAAGGACTAGGATTTAGTATACTCGACTATCAGGTGAGTGAGGGAGGGTTTCTTTCTGGGCGGGGGGGGGGGGGGCATTTTTTGTTAGTTATTTTTTTCGTTTGCTTGGTGTTATTTTGTATGAATATTTCCGCTACCATGAAATGTGTAGAAGCAAGTGTCATCCTGTGGTGATCAATAAAGGTATGCATTCTATCTGATCTTTTTATTTTGGTGTTTGCTTGTTTCCAAAGAATGGTTCACAATGAAGTAAAGTTATAAAGTAGACATAGATTTAAAGAAGCAAACAAAAGTATGCAAATAAAAGTGAATTTAATGATGATAATGAAAACAGCCCCAGACTCCATGTTGGTGCCAGTGTCACTAAATTCTTATTGCCACCTCCTACCCCATTCCTCTCCCCTCACCCCTCAGGACCCGGTCAACCCAAGCGAGACAATCATCGTGATTCGCAGCCTGGTTCCGGGTGGCGTGGCTCAGCTTGATGGACGTCTAGTGCCCGGAGACCGCCTCGTCTTCGTCAACGACGTGCACGTGGAACACGCCACACTGGACGAGGCGGTGCAAGCCTTGAAAGGGGCGGTGCGAGGCACTGTGAGGATAGGCGTGGCCAAACCTCTGCCGCTGGCTGGCGCCTTCAAGCAGGACTCGCAGGTAGGCGGGGCTTGGCTCCGGCTTGTGGGGATTTTGTGCACCATGTATTTATTGCTTTGTCTGTCCCCCCCCCCCTTTTTTTTTTAAGGTTAGTGTTGATTTGAGTTATAAGTTATTGATGATGCAAGCTCGCCGTCAGACGGTTCCCATCTGTGTAAGTCAGATGTTTTGTTTGTTTGTTTTGTTTTGTTCGTGTTCCATTTCTTCGAGATGTAGATTCAAACTTTTCAGGTGTGTTCTCTGAAGGATTTTGTTATTTTAGAGGGTAGACAAGGAAAAGTTGAATAGATTGGATATATAAATCGTTATGGAATCACGCATCAAGTACAATGTAGTCGTTTGTGATGAACATTTTTTGGAAGTGTGTATCAAACAAATGCTTTTGGGTTCAGGTAAGCGGGATGGACCGTGGTCAGTTGTGCTTTTTTCATTGTGTCCCTTATGTACGCTCTATTAAGTTGTTGTTTTTGTTGAGTTGTTGATAGGGGAGAATAGCATCATAATATGTGCACTGCCCCAGTGCTGTGCAAAAAAAAAGTTCAGTGTAGGCCTATTGTAATAATTATATCCCTCTATATGTACCTTGTATTACCTCGCTAAGCCTCAGTGCTGTTTGTTGAGTACTTTGTCGTCCTTGATGGATGTTGTCTTGTCTGTGGTTTATACTTCCTAAGATTTTCTTCTCCTCTCTCTTTTTTTTCACTTTCTATTTCTCTTTCTTAAATTTTTTTTTATAATTCTTTGAGCATAATATTTTGCATGAAGTTTCACTTCAATTCGAATACAACAACGTTATTTTGGGTTGAATAATATTTTTTCCCTGCACCACTTCTTCATGAGCAAGTTTGTGTTCATTGAAATAAGATTTTCGAGTTTTTTCCTTACCCAGAATGGGCCCCACACAAGTCTCAAAGCATTTTTCTTTATTATTAAGCTGAAAGTATTTTTCGTCATTATGGCTGTCTTGATCGAAAGTTCAAATTACGTCATCTTGCATACCTTTCAAATTTCTGATTGAAGTGCTCTCAGTAAATGGTGAATCGAGAAGAGCGAAAACTTCATTGTATAATACAACAAGCCATCTTTCTCCCACTCTGACGCATTGTTGATGAACAGCAGTGAAAGTTGCAATACACAGCCAGAACGCAGATATTTTATACATGATCCATGGTGGTTTCAATGTGATTGAAAGAAATTAACAAATTGTTGATCAAAGGACACAAGATAATATATATAAAAATGTGTTCTCGAGGTACGAGGTTGTCGTGATTTCAGAACTATAATAGCTAACTGTCTTAACGATACTGGTGCATTCAAGCTCAATCTTCTGTCCCTCCTTCTAGAATCTCAATGCTTCAAGTCCTTCCCCAAATAAATGTTATAACTGTGAATCTGGCCTGCCATACTTATCCAGCCACTGAAGCTCCATGTAGGCTTAGCAAACTGCTCCCTCGCAATGACAAAGTGCATAGCTTTAGAATGACGTGCATAATATCCCCCAAACGCAATCTCCCCTATACCGCCAGAGATGTTGCCTCCTATCTACCGACTACTGCACACAATACTGTTGGCTGCTTACAGTACACCTGATTTTACCTCTATCATTCTTCGTGGCGGTGTGTGTCTCTTTGTTTGTTTTGTGCATTTGTCCTTTTGGCGGGAAAGGCGCTTGCTCTGCATTTCGCATTATTTCGCATTATTTTGATTATTCATTCCCTAGCACTGCGGGATTTATCATGCTGCTTGTACTTTTTATTTATTTTGTTTCGTGATTTTTTGCAGTTTTTTTTTTGCTTGTTTTGTTGTTGTTGGTTTCTTTTGTTTTTATTGGTACCCTGTGCTTCATATCCACCACCCTTTTCAGTTCCCCCCTAACTATGAAAACACCAGCGCCTCGCCTTTCACCGACACGGGAGCGCCACTTATCGCTTCATCTGCCGCTGTTGTCGCCGCGTCGCCGCCTCTTCCTCCTCCACCCGCCCGCCCGTGGCAGCCTCAAGACGCGGAGGATTACGCGCATATCGAAGAAGAAGATACGCTGCTCTCAGCCTTGAAACGTGAAGCCTTCGAGTCGCAGCAGAAAGCGGCGTACAAGATGCAAGAAGAGATGACGCAGCAGGAGATGACGTCAAGTTTCCGCGGCGTCAGCGCGACGCCTAATATCCCTGTGGTGCCGGCGTACACTCAGGAAGAGCTGCGATTGGAGATTCCCTCTGATGACGTCACTACGTCTGCGGACCGCAAGTCGCTGGCGTCGGACCCATCCGCCATGACGTCACTGGAGCACTCGTTCGCGCAGTCTGAGGATTCTTCCACCGCTAGCGATGGCGTGAGCGGACGGTTGAGCGCGCGGAGGAAGGACAGTTTCTACGAGAGTGATGACGATCAGAAGACGCCGCGCAAGTTGACGCCGCGGAAGGGCGGTCTGTCGAAGCGTGACGAGGAAGCGCAGCCGCCGCCGCCGGCCTACGAGTCAGCGGTGTCGCCCGCGGTCTCCGCGGCGGTTGTGGCGGTCACGACTGAAAGGATGTTGGGTCACGCTCCCTCCTCCTCCCCATCCCCTCCCTCATCTACCTACTCGTCTACAACAGCCTCCCCGCGACCACCTCTCCCCCCTCCACCTCAAGCATCCTCTTCTACAACAATAAAGACGACAACGGTGACGACGGAGTTCCAGAACTCGATAGAGAGCTCGGTGAGTGACAGGTTCGCCGCCACCAGCAGCCCCCGAGACCCCGCCCCCTCCGAGACCGCCACGCCCCACCTGTCTACCTTCACGGTTGTGAGCCAGAGCGCGATGCCGTTGCCTAGTTACGAGGAAGCCACCAGCGTGACGTCAGAACCTGAATCTGAAGCGCCGGCCCCGCCCCCGAGAGACGAGTCTGTCACGGTCAAGTCTGAAGAGCAGACGAGTCTGAACATTGCCCCGATTGCCAAACTGGACACCACAGATTCTGATTCTGATCAGGTACTTCACCTCTTCCCCGTAGTCACAGTTGTAGACTTAGTCAGCTCAGTTGTTTACATGATATAAATAGAATAAAGGACGAGACTGTAAGCAAAGTTGAACGACTTGGAACAAAATAGTACATTTACTTAAATCTCCGAAAACGTCCTATAAATTTTACTTTATTTATCCAAAAGCCTCGCAGAAAATGTGTACCTTCGTAAACTTATTAAAAGATATGAAAAAAGTTGTGAAAGTTAGCCACATTGAACCTAAGGTTTGATTAACATATTGAGAGAAAAAACTCCGTATAAGGTGCCGACGTCCATAAAAATATCCTTACAGTAACCATGACAACAGATTTTGAAATCAGTCCCGAATGGACTTGGGCAGAAAAGCCATTCTCTCTCGCTCGAAAGGCGTGGAGGGAAGAAAAAACAACAACCCATTGTTGCTAAGACGTCATTTACACCTCAACCCCCCCCCCCCCCTCCCCCGGCCCTATGATCTTCTGTCAAACCTCGTGTTGTAAATTTATATGAACCCTTTGGTCACCCAGAGGTCATTAAAGTACATTGACCTGTTACCTCCTAGCATGTATGACGTCATGGTCAATGTTCGATGTGAGCCTTTGCTGTCTGTTCAGTGTGATGTGTGCGGTGATATTTGCAGCATGGCGTTTTTTCTTTCATTGCCTGAAAGCAATAGCGATACACTTTACATTGTAGATTTATACTCTAATACATAGTATTCAAATCATTGATTCATGATTGATAAAAATATATTATACATGTGATATTTATAAATGAATATAAGTATATATAGAGAGAATTAATTAATAAAGAGAAGGTCAAATAACAAAGAAATTAATGAAGGATTAAGTATATTTCTTAGGTAATAAATATATTAGAGTGAATTAATCATTTTCATTTGTGAATTTAAAAGTGAAAGTCCCTAGAAAACGTTTAGAAAATGACACCCAACATTGTTACTAGTAAATTCGTTCCTTTATATTCTTATTCTCTAAATGTTGACCCAATGTGTAGAAATTCACCCTCAACAATTTATTGGACCATCAATCTAGACTACCACATTTCTCTACATTTCCCTTTTCGTTCCTCTCCTGGGTGTATGTCACGTGACAGGCCTAATTGGCCACGTGCATGTCTCCCCGTGCTCACAACTGACTCTGCACTCTCACCACCTTGCGCACTTGGCCTTTTTTAGTTTACATCTTAAGATGTGGTATTTGTGTTTATCACGATATTCTTGTTGTTGTTGTTGTTGCTGTAAAAGCATTATTTGATGTGTACAATCTAGATTTGATGTGTGTGTATTAACACTGTAATTAATCATTTCTCTCCTTTTTTAAAAATTGTATCAACCGTCCAGGTTTTTCTCTAGTTTTCTCCAGTTAAGGACAACTTAAAAATTAATCATGATTTCATGACTTGTGTATTGACAAGTCACGAGGTCTGTTGCGACACTTTTTTCTCGGCAGCTGATGGAACGTTACTGTGGTGTTGTAATGTGGAATGCATTTTATTGTGTAGGCCTAGTTGATATTTGCATTTTTTTGTCTTAAACGTTTCTATGATGTGTGTAGCACTCTACCAGCACTCATCCCATCAAGCTGACCTCTATATCTCTTTCTTTCTCTCTCTCTCTCTCTCTCTGTCTCTCCCTCTCCCTCTCTTTTTTTCTCTCACTCTCTCTCTCCCTCGTCTTCATTTTCTCCCCCTTTCTTTCTCTGTGTCTCTCTCTCTCTCTTTTTCTCCATCTCCCTCTCCCTCCTCCCTCTCTTTTCTTACGTTTGTGTGTGTATGCATAATGTACTTGTATCGTCATCATCATCATCATCATCATCACCGTCGTCGTTATCATCATGGTGTTGGTCGTCTGTCTGTCGTGTAGAGAGCCACCACCTCCCCCGACTCGCCCGGACGCTCCGCCAAGAAAACCCCACCACCCATCCCCCCAAAACCCAAGCAGAGCCGCAGTCTGCTGAAGATTGCGCAGGAGCAGGTAACTCTCCACTTTTCTGGGTGACGGAAGTTTTTAGCCGTTTGCCTCCCCTTGATCACAACCAGCTTTTGAGTTTGAGATTTGTCTTTCTTCTCCTCCTTCTCCTCCTCCCTCTTTCCTCCGCAGCCTGTTTTATTCTTACCAACACCCTCGCAGATTTAGAAGCTTTGTAAAGCGTTTCCCTTTTACTACATAATTATTATTACATTTACATGTACTAAAACGTCCTCTCGCATTCTTAACCCTGCCCCCTTTTTCCAAATTTCTGAGAGATTTTATAGTACCAATTGCTTTCGTAATCGAGAAGATACTTGTATTTGTCCATTGCATCCCTCAAACTTGGAACTTATTAAGCACATATACATGTATTTGTTTTCTCCCTGTTTTATGTATGGGACGTTTTATAAGGTCTTTAAAAATACATTAATG
>JAUKPP010201589.1:0-14073 GCA_032273245.1 Phyllaplysia taylori
TGTCGTCCTCGATGGGGGATTACACAGAGCATGAGGAAAGCTGAACTCACTTCTGTTTACATGCCCAAAGTCAGGGAATACAAGCCAAATTAAAGCAAAGTTTTTAAAAATACCACTTCAAAGCAGATGAGTCTCAGTATATGTCACAGTGCTACCCTGTCTTTGTGCTGTCTTCGAATGGAGATAACACAGAGCATGAGGAAAGCTGAACTAATTTCTGCTTACATGTTGTGCATTTACTCATCAGATGACCAACTCAGTCTGCACCTGATAGTTGGCACTTGATAGAACACTGATGCTCTCTGTCGTACATGCACTATGCCGAGGGCTGTGGTGTAATGGTTAGGCTCTTCACCTATCACGCCAAGTTTTACCCCCTTTAATCCACGTCTGTCTGCTGGGGTGTGTCCCTCTCAGCCAGGATTGGTCCTGACTGAAAGGGCTGAAGAAGTCAGTAGTGTTGCAAGGTTCCAACTAAAAACAAAACCAAACGTGCATGCACCAGTAATCAGTTTTAATAAAGTTTAATTTTAGTTGTTTATAAAAGCACCAGCATCTTTGGCTGTTTTAGCCTAAATGCACAATTTAGAAAACCAGGGTCATGTTTAAGCAATAGATGGTGCTGTTTGCTTAGTGAAGAATGAAAAATGAAAAGGAAAACCAAGCTCTTGAAATTGTCGAGCAGCTAAAGGATTTTAACTGATGCAATGAATTTATCCGACTATGTGACGATCTATTTTCTTTTCTTAATCCCAGTGGGAGCAGGTGGTTACAGGGAAGAGAAAATATCTAACTACAAAGTAAACTCTGGTCCCCAGCGCTGTAGTGTAATGGTTAGACTGTTCACCTCCCATACAGAGTTTGTTAGAATTTACTTATTTTTAGAGGCTCCAGCTTCTTTTGCTGTTTTAACCGTTGACCATGCAGATACTGACAGCCCGAGGCCCGAGTTGGGCGATTTGTTTGACTGAGTATAATATCTACGTTTTGTTCTGCTGGGGAGTGTCCCTCTTAACCCAGGTTGGACCTCACAGGCAGTGTCGAAGTAGCTTGTCCTTTAAGTGACCTTAAAGTTTTGCAAGGGACGTTAAACCAGTGATAACCGAAATCAAACTAAAACCAAAAAATGTGTCTTATTCTGTTGTTAGCTTCCCATGACGACATATTTACGCGTTCATAAAAAGGCTTAGCTTGTATTTTGGTTTGAATAATTAACCAGACAAAAATTGAAAAAAAAAAGAAAAAAAAAGAAAATGAAAATGTTTAGTCTAAGCACTGAGGTGCATAAGGAAAGAGCCCAAATTATCAAACTTCCAACTTAATTCTCAAATTTACCGGCGCTGTAGTGTAATGGTTGGGCTCTTCACCTATCATGCGGAAGACCCGAGCTCGATCCCCGCGTGTGGACTATGTACGTTTTTTCTGCTGTGTGCTGGGATATTTTTCCTCTCAGCCCGGGTTGTCCCTGACAGGCAGGTTCGAAGTAGGTCGTCTCTTAAATGACTTTGCAGTGTTGCAGGATAGGTAAAACTGGTAACTTATATATTAAAAAATTTAAATGACCGACAGTTCTTTTAATGAACATTTCTTTGCTTGCGAGTCAGAGCCAAAACTTACATTGCTGAGAAAAATGCGGATCGTGTGCCTGAGGATTCTGATAACAATTACGAGGAGCGATTGTGGCCTTGGGTTAAAGCGTTTGTCTACATATGCGTAGTTTCTGGGTTCGAATCCTAGGAGATTCATTGAGATTTTTTCCTAGTTTCTATGTCTCCATCCCTCAACTTACCGGAGATGGACATAACATTCGGATATCCCGCCTACTTAATGACCTTTTAGTTTTGCACGGGGCGTTAAATCGAAACCAACCAATCAATCGATTACTATTTGTACTTTGCCTGAAATGGACTCCAAACGAATGTATCAGGCAGTGAAGCTTGAGTTCAGTTTGCTCTCATCCTAACCTTAACCCATGACCATACCCTAACCTGACTCCACAGTCCCAACCTCAGCCCTGCTACCTCATTTCGAACCCTGACCCAGCCCAGAGGAGTGACCACCGGTCGACCACGGTGTGAGCCAATTCCTTGACCTGTACCCAAATGTGACACTGCTAACACTACCCAGAATGGCAATCCTTACCCCTTTCTCTCCAACCTTTATCGGAAACCTTTAGGGGTTGTTTGTTCGTGTTCTGTCGTGTTCTTTCGTTTGGGTATTTTTGTTTTGTTTTGTGTTTTTGTTGTTGTTTTTTTCAAACCGTATTCAGTATAGAGTGATAAGCTTTTTGCGTTTGTCTATGGGGTTTCTTTAACGTTTTCTTTTCTTTTTAGTCTAAACCATTACATGTATCATTATTGTCATTATCACAGTTTTGTTACTGATTTGCCTTTTTCGTTTGTGTCGCATCTTTAATGTTGTTTGTCAACTTGTTGCTGTTGTCACTATTGTTGTTACTTTTACTTATGTCTGGAAGTTAGATGCTTCTGTTCGTGTTTATGTTTTTTTACTCGGATGAATTATTCTCCACTTTGTCGTTTCTCTACTTTGTCATTATCTTCTTTGTCGTTTCCGTTGTGTAGGTCGTTGGTTGGTACTAAGGTGTGTTCTGCTCGTCCTACTTCTTTGCGTGTGTCATTATTGATCTTCCCTACTACCTGGAAATGGAATTACCTAGCAGGGTTAAAAGCCCTGTAAAACCTCAATAGAAGCCCATTTTGCTTGCTTGGTTGTTGCTGGCCCCTTGTTCCTTCTCTCTCTCTTCCTACAGGTGGTGAACTGGCCTCTGTGGTGTAATGACTATGCTCTTCATCTGTCACGCTGAAGACCAGAGTTCCATCCTACGTGCTGATGATTTGTATTTTTCTGCTGTGATTCGTCCTCTCAGCCCAGGTTGGTCCTGAAAGGCAAGGTTGAAGTAGCCCATCTCTTAAATTGCCCACCCCTTTGCACGACCAGAAAAGCCGAGAGAGGTAGCAACTAAAAGTGCACAATGACAAAAACATGTAATCGCACTTCGAATGCTTATTAGACAGCAAGAGGTTAAAACAGCTGAAAAGGCTGGTGCCTCTATAAATAACTCACTGAAAACTACCTGACTAAGAGTGTTGTAAGGGGTGCAAGACTTGTGACTAGACCATAGATAAGATAAGATGATAAACTTTATTGCCCAGAGAGAACACTTTTCTTCGTGCTTATAACAAGGACACATGGCATACAAATCACAGTAGATGTAGATCTGCATAGTTTTTAGTTATTTATAGTAATGTAAACATTTTAACCAAAGATGATTACAATGTCATAAAAGAAATATCCTTATTGTATGTAACAGTGTACATTCTATTAGTATAAATAAAAGGGCGTATTATTAGTTAAGGTACACCCGTGTATCAGAGTACCATAAGAAGTGTAAAATCGATGAAATATTTCAAATCCCAGTGGTGTTGAAAGTTCCTTGAAACCTCCACAAAACTAAACATTTATTGCCTTGGTTCTTGTTGTCTCTTTCCACCGGGTCTGTTTCTCTCTCAGCCTAAGATGACACCCATCCCCTTCCCCTCAACAGAGCAAACATATTAATAATATAATTAATCTAAAGGCCCTATCGATGCATATATACAGGGTGTATAAATAAAACGGTAATCCAATTTAAAGTGTTGGTGTCACCATACTGGTAGAGTTTCAGCAAAAGATTTTTACCAAGTTAAGGAAAGCTTTAATCCACAGCTTTGAAGTGATGCTGAAATGATCATTTCAAATTTACTCATAACTGCGCACCATCACCATGAGATAGGTGTGTTGAAATGTGCTTGGTGCACTTTCTGCACGATAAACAACTACTTTATGCGGTGAAGAAAATCAAATGAGAAGCATTTTTGTTGATTAAATCGTAGTGAAATCTTGTTTGGAATATTGTTTTCCACCCCTAACACATGCATATGCGACGTGAACTTCAAAAGGTGATCGTGCAAGAAGACAACTCCTGTTTCACTAAGTCCCTTGGATGGTCCTCCTGATCTCTCTCTCTCTCTCTCTCTCTCTCTCTCTCTCTCTCTATCTATCTATCTATCTATCTACATATCGATCTACATGTATCTATTTATCTATCTGTCTATATCTCTCTCTCTCACGGCATTGATGTTCTCTGCCAATCTGGCAGCCCTCCGCCTTCCTTGGCATTCCCTGTTTTGATTTGAGCTCATGCAATGAGGCTAATACTGTATTTTCTTACAGTAGGCGTAGCGAACATGTTTTTTTCTGTGGTGTTTCTCGCAACTGAAAGGTTTCTCGAACAGCATGTTTCACTGCTTGCAGACATTTTGTTTCTTCAAAATAACAACGTTTTTTTCTGGTCAGTGGTCAGCTGGACTATTGCAAGGGGCAGTTTTGATATGGGATTGCGAAGTGATGTATTGAAACAGTGAAAATTTAACATTTAAACTGTAATAACCTCGATCTTGCTCAGATATAATTGGCAAAATCGTGTTTCACCCATCTATACTTTTTTTTCGGTCTTTAGCGCACAAAGTTGTTTGACGCACAGAAAGCGAGCTACCCATGATGATTTTGCACAATTATGAGTAAACCTGGAATGACTACTTTAGTATCAATCGATTGCAATAATGCCTGCCTTGACTTGGTACAAAATCTTTTGATGGAAATCTAACGGTATGGTGATATCACTACTTTAAAGAAGTTGCATTACCTTTTTCTTTAATACACCTTGCATTGTATGCTACTTGACAGTTTTACTAAGTAAACACTAACAGCGGAGGAAGTCTTGTTTTTGTTCCTCTCGCTTGGTTATTTCATTATTTTTGTTGCTGCTGCTGCTGTTGTTTTTGTATATTATCTCTCTCCCGAAATTACCCTGCCTTTGCTGTTGCTGATTTTTTTGTTATTATTGGCGTTGCTGCTGTTGTTGTTGTTAGTGTTTATTATTTCTCTCCCGAAATGACCTTATAGTGTCGATAGAGGCATAAAACCCTAATAGAACAAACATAACTTTCTCATCAGGTGACGAACCGGTAGCTGTGTCGTCCTTGACCTTGTACCATGTCCGTGTTGGAGTGCGTGACAGACTATGCAATTTCTGCAACACGACTAAGAGTGAGTAGGTCAAGATTGTTGGTTTTAGATTTACAGCCTTTGCAACATCGTGTAAGATCGTTTAAAGAGAGAGCCACGTCAACCATGGAGGACAGAGCCTTCCAAGCTGAGAGGTAAGATGCACTCAATGAAGAAGAACGGAGATATTCTATATTTTTTTAAAAACTGACTTCGTCGACCTCGCACGCTCGTCCTCTGCACGAAAGACGAAGAGCCTAACCATTACACAAGAGACGCAAGTCCTCTGTTTTTCTTGTGTCTAGAGTACAGTATGGGTGGTTGGCAGGTGCTCTGGTGCGGTCCGGCCCGTGCTCTGGTGCGGTCCGGCCCATCTACAGGGTGAGCCAAAAAAATAGGGTCCTGGGTTTTCGCCATAAATATGTCTCTTAATAGTCAACGGATTGTTATGAAGCTTCACAGATTGTTAGTATGTCTAGGCGGAACAAGTTCCTGAAAGTTCTAAAGATTTTGATGGTCAGGCGCCAAGGATATGCGAAATTTTAAAAGCCACCTTATTTTCTGAAAATGCTCGATTTTCCAGAATGTGCAATAAATTGGTAACAACTGCGCTCGTCTTTAGACGGAGAAGAGGATTTCCAAATCAGATATATTAATAAATAAACCATATAGTTCTCAGTATACTAAGCTTCTGTACCTTTTGACAAGAAAACATTATCAAAACTATGATTTCCTGCATTTTGTAAGTTTTGTTGAGTGTGTTTTGCCTTATGATTTGGGCTGACACAGACTAAGCAAACGCTGCTGAACTTTCCCCTGGAATAAAAAATACTAAATAAAACAGTGATAGCTTTGTTTAAAAGAGTAAAATCCTGTAAAACTGGATGTTTTTCTCTATTATAGGTGTCAGTTGATAAATCAACCCGTTTTGGCTCCATAAAGACGCTTCTTGTCTCTAAACTTGCTCATCAAAGCATATTCCTCAGACGACAACATGATGATTACTGGTTCCAACAAACGCTCTATTGAAGACGATCCCAAGGACTTGATGAGACAATTTGCTTCAGCCATTTCCACTACGTCTTGTGAACTCTCTGTTGACCAAATCCTTTTCACCAGGATTGGATCTCTCGAAGATTTATCCGTAAAATACAGCATTAACAAAAGAATGGAGAGTATGGACTGCAAACAAGATATCCGATTTTAATGGAAAATGGCATGGTTTCTTAAAATACGCGTTTTTTCGCTTTCTGCGCATCAAATAAAATTAAACTTTCAGGAACCTTTTCCACTTGGACAGACTTACAACATAATACGAAGTTCCATAAAAATCTGTTGACTATTAAGGAAAATATGGCGAAAACCCAGGAACCTTTTTTTTTTTTTGGCTCACCCTATAATATTACTTTCTAAGTGCAAGTTTGTCCTTAATTCCTTAATTACAGAGTCGATGGGGTCCTAAAACCCTAGCCAAACAAACAAACAATAAATGCAACTTTAATTTTCCGTATATTATTATTATGCTTCCTGGTACTGAGTTGGCCATATTTGTTACACGGTGTATGTATCGGTAGTGCTGTAAAATTTCGACAAAGAAACAAGAAGATCTTTGGCACCGAAATGACCACATAGTGTTGATAAAACTAGAAGACTTAATTAGAAAGAAAAACAAAAGGACAACGCTTGCAACATTAAGTGTGGCATAAAATTTGAAAAGAAAAAAACAACATACAGTTAATTTGTAATCCCTAGTGATGCATGCAATATTAGACATAATATACTTTAACAGCTTTATTTACTGAACAAGAAATAGCAGGGTCGGAGGAGGTCTTTTTTCTCAATATTTTGTTGTCCCTGCAACTGTTGTTGTTATTGTTATACTAAAATGATATTAAAGTGTCTATAGAGCCTTAAAACCATAATCAACCAAACATCTTACCCGTCTCCTTTTATGACGACCCTGCAGCTGTGTTGGCTTTGACCTTGCGCCATGTCTATGTGGAAGTGACAGACGATACATTTTCTGCAACTTAGCAACGAGTGAGTCGGTGCAGATTGTTACTTTTGATTTTACACCCCTTTGCAACAGTGTACGATCAAAGAGGAGGGCCACTTCGAACGTTAAAGACTGTGTCAACCCTGGCTGAGAGAGACGATACATTAGAGGAGGCTGATGAGAGATATTGGATTTAAAAATGGCCTTAAATGAGCCTCGAACTCCCGTCCTCTGCGCGAAAGGCAAAGAGCCAAGGAATCTGTTGTGTCCCTTTAATTAGAAATCCTTAGGGTTGTTTTTTCTTTATTGTTTTGAGATCACTAAAAAGTTAGCAGTCCTTGAGCAGGGACCTACTCAATCAGTAAGAAGTCATTGATTAAGGACCTGTTCAATCAGTCCATTAGAAGTCCTTGATTAAGGACCCAGTCAGTCAGTTAAAATTCCTTGATTAAGTACCCAGTCAGTCAGTTAGAGATCATTGATTAAGGACGCAGTCAGTCAATTAGAAGTCCTTGATTAAGAACCTGTTCTAGCCACGCAGTTAGAGATCCTTGAAAAAGGGCCAGTTTTAGTGGGATGAGAGAAATTTCGGAAGTCTTGTTATTGTTAGATCTTGAATTGTGAGCATTTATTTGTGGATTTTTTTTTTTTTTTTATTGGAACAGTGATAATTTCTTAGCTTTGGTTTACGTCCCCTGCAACACTGTATGGTCATTTAAGAAACGGACTAGTTCTACCCTGCCTGTCAGGGCCAACACGGCTGACAGGGGAAAAAATCCCAGCGGAAATAAATGCAGATCGTCCGCACGGGGGATCCAACGCTGGTCTTCCGCATGGTAGGCGAGGACTCTAATCATTACACAACAGTGGCGGTGATAACTTTTTGGGCCTTCAGTTTAAATAGAAATTATTTGTATGAGATGTTAAGAACTTAAGTTTCAGTCTAATTTATTCTGCGTAGAGTGTCGTCACATGTGAAGGAAGACGAATGTCTTCGATAAAAAAAAAATTGCCTATCGTGGGCCTTGAACTCCCGACCTCTTCGCGATAAACGAAAGAGACGCAGGTCAAATGTTCTTATATCTAGAATGCAGTTTGGTTGTTTTACAGAAGCTCTTGTGTGGTCTGACCCATCTAGCTCTTATCTGCTTCCTGGCACTGAATTGACCATATTTCTTACATAGTGTATGTGTCGATAGAGTCGTAAACCTTCGACAAAAGAAATGAAAAATCCCTGGCACTGAAATTACCACACAGTTTTAATAAAGGATGAGTCTTAAATTAGAAGCAAAAAATACCGGCGCTGTGGTGTAATGGTTAGACTCTTCGCCTTGAATGCGGAAGACCCCGGTTCGATCCCCGATCGCGGACGCTCTGGGTTTTTTCTGCTGGGATTTTTCCCTCTCAGCCGAGTTGGCCCTGACAGGCAGGGTCGAAGTAGTCTGTCTCTTAAATCGTCGGTTGTTTTGCACAAGGGGGAATAGTACAAGGACTTTAGTGGGATATTCGCCTCTTTGTTAAACAATCAGCGAAATGACCTTACAGTGTTGCAGGGGACTTAAAACTGCTAACCAAACATGAGCAAAAAAGAATAGCTACAAAATGACAGACCTTGCACTATTGAGAATGCATTAAAAGTTCAAAGGAAAATACACATATATAATTCATTTGTAGGTCCTCGTAGGTGCACTTTACATTGTATGTATTTTGCCAGTTTTACTTACTGAACAGGTAACAGTAGGTGTACCGATGCTGTGGTGTAATGGTTGGGCTCCTCGCCTGTCATGCGGTAGCAGTAGTGAGTGGGTTATTTATAGAGGCGCCAGCCTCCACTGCGAAAGATCCGAATTCGATTTTGGTCGCGGACAATCTGCGTATTTTTCTGCTGGGATTTTTATTTCTCTCAGTCTGGGTTGGCCTTGATAGGCAAGGTCGAAGTAACCCGCCTCTTAAATGACCTGATAGTGTTGCAAGTGTCGTAAAACTGGTCACCAAACAAAAAAAAACCCAGACAGTAGATGCTCTTCTGTGGGCCACATCTATGACACCGGCGTCTGTGGTGTAATGGTTAGGCGCTTCCCCTGTTTTTGCTGTCGTTGTTGTTATTGTTCATTCTCTCTCTCCGAATGTGACCTTATATTCCCGATGGAGCAAACAAACATCTAAACTCTTCAGGTGACCACCCTGTAGCCATGTCGTCCTTGACCTTGTACCATGTCTGGGTGGGAGTAACAGGCGATACAATTTCTGCAACACGACTTACAATGAACAAAGAGTAGGTGAAGACTGTCGGTTTTGGTTTTAAGTCCCATTACTACCGTTTTAGGTCATTTATTAAGGAGAGGGCCACTTTGACCTTGGCAGACAAAGCCAAGCCCGGTTGGGATTATACACCCAAGAAGACAGACGGAGGAAACCCAACTTACATCGTGGATTTCGATCTCCCGCCCTCCACGCATGCGTGAAAAGCAAAGAGCTTTATTAGTACACAAAAGAAGCAGGGTCTCTGTTCTTCTCGTGTCTAGGAGAGAGAGAGGGAGATATGAATTTAAAGATTCACACACGTTGGCCTCGAACTCTATTCGTCTGCTTGAAAGCCCAAAAGCCTAACCATTACGCAATAGACGCAGGTCCTCTCTTCTTTTCGTGTCTAGAGTACAGTGTGGGTGGTTAGTAGCTGCTCCTGTGTGGTCTGCCCCATCTATTACTTTCTAAATTTCACCATTGTCTTTTTAATGTGGAATTTTTCGTGGTATATGTCTTGATACTGCCGAAAAACGTCGACAAAGGAAACAAGAAAATCTTCGAATCTAAATGACCTTAATCGTGTTAATTGCTCTGAGGCCTTACCTTCATGAAGAAAACAATAAATAACAAACAGACATACCTTTCAGTATTGATAGATCCGCAAAACGCCAACAGAACGAACATTTAACTAATCTGTAGGGTCTAATGGTGCTGTATATTTTGAAAGCTTTACTTACTGGACAGATAACGATTTAGTTGGAGGAAGTCTTCTTTGTCTTTATATATCTGGGTTGTTTAGTTATTGTTGTTCTTGTTGTTGCTGTTGCCCTTCTTGTTTTTATTGTTTACTATCTCTCTCCTGAAGTAACCTTAAAGTGTCGATGAAGCCATTAAAATGTGTATAACATCATATTATTTTTCTTTCTCATCAGGTGACGACCCTGCGCCGCGTCGTCCTTGACCTTGTAATATGTCCCTGTGGAGTGACAGACAATACAGTTCCTGCAACTTGGCTAAGAGTGAGGAGGTCAAGATAGTTTTTCTTACATCCCTCGCAACCATGTAATGTCCTTTAAAAGAGGAGGGCCATGGGCCTTGAACTCCCGGCCTCTGCGCGATAAGTGAGCAGCTTAACGATTGCACTTTAGACGCAGGTCATTTGTTCTTTTATTTAGAGTGCAGTTTGGTTGTTAAGCAGAAGGTCTTGTGTGCTCCTACCCGTCTGCTACTTTCTAAATCCAAATATTGTTTTAATCTGCCTCCTAGCACTGGATTTACCATATTTATTTTCTATGACATAAGTAGCCATAGTGCTGTGAAACATCAACAAAGGAAACAAGAAAATCTGGTATTGAAATGGCTTCACGTGCTAAATAGGAAAAAGCAACAACAAACGGACAGGCATTGTAGCATTGATTTTGCCGTAATACGTCCACAGAATAAACTTGTAATTAATTTATAGGTCTTAGTTTTGCATATTATACAGTCACGAGCAAAATAACGCCACACTGGGAATTCTCGTTTAGCAACGTCTCTGTAAACCAACGGTCAACATGAAATACACCAAATTGTTCAGCAGTTCAATACCTTTGCAATGACGAAAACCGCAACGGAATTCTTCCAACGAGAAAGGCCCCACAAGCCGTTGAATGGACTACCCTAAAAACGGAAAGTCACAAAAGTTGTCTTTGTTGTTTTGCCGGCAAATTACGCGAATAGAAGGCTTAACACTTATTTGGTACGAATATTAATTCGGCTGTTGACTTGTTTTGTAAAGTTATTTTTCTATCATACATTTTTGTTGCACACTGTTTTAATCGGAGGTGTTGCAAATGCATGTTGTAGTCACTAGATCCAACTGGTACAATCAAATCACAAGGCTTCTCATTTCTCATTCCTCATTGTTACTGACCCACCCTATCAAAGTTAACAGAAAAGAGGAAAATGTAAGAGCAACAGACATAGACGCTGGATTGAGTGTTATTAAGGTAGCCAGGATTTTTTTTGTTAATCCAAAAGCAATGCATTAATTGAAAAAGCAAATCGACTACAAAATACACGTAGAAGGCTACGTGAAACGCTGTAAAGCCTCAATGGGGGCAATGGAAGACAAACGTAAGAGAAGACCGTTTGATTATCGAAACTCAAGAACATAGCAGTTTTCAGGACATCGAGAGAGACAGCAGCAACCACGTACGGTGAGTAGACCATCAAGAGGCACCTCAAAACAAATGGGCTGACCACCCACAAACGTGGGTGCAAGCCTCGCCTCACTAAGCATCACAGAGAAGCAAGGTTGTAAATGAATTGCTATGAATGATCTTAATCAACAATGGACAATCGCCCAGTGGTCACAAGTCCTGTCTACGGACGAGGCAAACATCTCTGTTTGTGGCATACATGGCAGTTTCTAATGTTACCGTCTCCTCACGAACGCAGCAACCATCAGTGAAAGTTTGAACGGGGTATGAAATGTGCCTTCGAACGGACAGGTCATTCTAATGTGCCGATTCGGTAACTCTCATTGAAAGAGAACAAGAAAGATGAAATCCAGGTATGATTTTGTAACATGAATATGCTCCACCTCACAGTCACAGAGATGTCTCGTAACCCGTGAGTGCATATCGAAAAGAAGCGTCGACGCTCTCCTTTGTTGAAGTCGTATGAAGTTGATCATTTTTGTGACTTTCAGTTTTTAGGGTAGTCTATTCAACGGCTTGTGGAGCCTTTCTCGATTAATGAATTCCGTTGCAGATTTCGTCATTGCAAAGATATTGAACTGCTGAACAATTTGGCGTATTGCATGTTGACCGTTGGTTTACAGAGACGTTGCTAAACGGGAATTCCCAGTGTGGCGGTTTTTTTTGCTCGTGACTGTTGTACGTATTTTGTCAGCTTTACTTACTGAGCGCTGTCATCAGAGTAGGAGAAGTCTTATTCATCTTCCTCCAGCTGTGTTGATGTTGTAATTGTTGTTGTTGTTGTTGTTGTTGTTGATCTTGTTGTTTTTGGTGGTGTTGTTGCTGTTGATCCCGGTTACAGACGATCTGCTGGGATTTTTCCCTCTCAGCATTGGTTGGCCATGACATTGACAGGCAGTGTCGAGTAGCCTGTCTCTTAAATGACCTTGAAGTGTTGCAGGAGACGTAAAAGAAAACCTTCCGTTGTTGTTGCTGTTGTTATTCTTTATTATCTCTCTCCCGAAATGACCTAACACTGTCATACACATTACCTATCTCTTCAGGTGACGACCCCGTAGTTGTGTCGTCCTTGACCTTGTACCCTGTCGGTGTGGGAGTGGCAGACGATACAATTTCTGCAACACGACTAAGAGTGAGTAGGTGAAGACTGTTGGTTTGGTTTTTCCTTGCAACAATGCAAGGTAAAAAATGTTAAAAGCAGGGTTCACTTATGCCTTGAAGACAGAGCCAAACCCCGCTGAGAGGGGCGCTACATCAAGGGAGAGAGATGGAAAGTATTCGATTTAAAATTGCCTCACATTGGGCCTCGAACTCCTGTCCTCTACGCCAAACATGAAACGCCCTTACACCTCACATTATTATGTTAAAAATTGATTCGAACTTAGCGTTATGGTCAAAGGGGGATAACCACACATATTATTTTCTTATTTCTATTTACGTAGTTGCGTCCCTTTAGTTAGGGATCGTTTGTCTTTATTTCTCTATGGTCAGGATAGTTTGCTTTGGTTTTTCGTCTCCTTGCAACAGTGTAAGGTCATTTAAGAGGAGGGCTTGGCCTTTTTTTTTTACCCTGGTAGGTGAAGCCAGCCCGGCTGAGAGGTAAGATACATGCAAGACGAGAGATGGAGGTACTCAATTAAAATCAAATTGACATCTGCTCTCGATCTCCTGCCCTCTGCGTGAAATACGAAGAGATTAACCACTGCTCAACAGACGAAGGTCCTCTGATCTTCTCGTGTCTAAAGTACAATGTCGGTGGTTGGTAGGTGCTGTGGTGTGGTCTGTCCCATCTATTACTAAGTGCAACCATTGTCCTTATCTGCATCATAGCACTAAATTGACCATGGTGCATATTATGTGTTGATAGTGCCGTAAAATTTCGACAAAGGAAAAGAAAGAGTATCCTGGAATTTAAATGTTCTCAAAGCTGATAGTGTGTGAGGCCTTGCTTAAGTGAACAAACAAACAAGTAACAAACGGATAGACCTTGCAGCACTGATAGAGCAGACAAAGTTCAACAGAGCAAACACAATACAGGGTGTATTTTTTTTATATTGATCGATTCTAAATTGATATAACGCAAAGACGATAGGACATAGAAATACTCTGTTTTCTGTCGAGTAATCCTCATCCATTTAAGTTTTTTCTGGTACCAAAATCAGCTGATTTCATGATTACACTGTGCGACAGCGACAGTTTATGTGAACGCAGAAATTTCGCTAATTTGCCATTTACCATGCGCGTCTTGTGCGTTTACAAAGGACGTCGCGCGCCTTCAGTTCTGAGAAAACCCCAACAAAGCACAGCAAGAAAAGCACAATCCAAAACTTAATCAGAACTTGGTATCAAAATTAGGTAGAGATGGGTACTGTGAATGGCTGCAACAACGATGATAGCAAGAAGTCAATATGCGATTTGCTTTGTCCCCGATCAATTGAAAAAAAAAACCGACTTCATTTTGATACTCCCAGAAACATCCACCTTTTTCTAACTTCAAAGAATAAAACTCAAACTTTGTTTTCGTGAAACATGAAGCAAGGGCTTTTTAGACATTAGTCCTTT
>JAUKPP010201699.1:0-14072 GCA_032273245.1 Phyllaplysia taylori
ACAGTTGTCTTCACCGAATCCCTGCTGACAGTTGTCTTCACCGAATCCCTGTCCGACGGTTGTCTTCACCGAATCCCTGCTGACAGTTGTCTTCACTTATGCCCACGAGTTACAAAAATATCGGACATCATCCTCATGCTGGATACACCCCAGTGTTTCACATTCGCCCCCCCCCCCCCTCCCTAGTACCAGCCTGCAGTGTGCAGCCATACGCCATGTGAGATCACGTGACACAGATTTCTGCGAAGCCTGCGACTGTCACGTGTTTTTCTGGAACATTCCCCACTCACGGGAGGTCGACGGACTGGCTCGTGTTGTCTGCTCATTGGTTTCTTTCTGAGAGTCCTAGATGACTTTATCTACTTTCTGTCACAATAATGACCTTACGCTGTTGATAGTGGCGTAAATCCGCACAAAGTAACACAAGAAAGTTGGCCAATCAGACGCTCGGTGGCTGGAAGAATCAAACCTAAAGCCCATCACACACCATCCCACCACAAGTAAAGTATTTCCCAATTCACCGTTGCTGCCACCCAAAGGCAAGGTGGGGAAGATGCGATATTCCAGCTCAAAACTTTAAAAATAAACATGACAAAGATCTAATCAATTCTGACACCTCATATTATTTTGTTCACATCAGGACAGAAGTGGGGCTGTTCATAGCTCAGTGCGGGGCGCCAAGAGTTTGCCATCTGTGAGTTAACTATGACAACCAGATGAGCAAAGGAACAATCTAACTGTCACTGCTATAACATTGTAGCACCATTGCGTCATCGTGGCTAGGATTGCTGGACTTCATTCTCATTATCACCTGCACCGCTATCACCATCACAATCATCTTTATCATCATCCACCACAACATCATACCCCTCCGCCGCCTCTCCCTCAACATCATCCTCGTCCGCCCCCCCCCCCCCCCCCCCCCCTCACCCCGTTTGACTGAATTCCTCACAAGATGTTACAACAATGCTGTGATGTTTTTCTTCACCAGAGACGAGTATCTCCAATGGAGTGTAGACTTTAGATGGAACTATTTTTAGTATAGTTTATAACTTTCCTTGATAACATTGTGTTGAGTATATTTGTGTGTTTGTTTGTTTGTCTTTTCGCCAACCTGTTCGACATGAGTTTCGCCCAAAGTTTCTTAGTGAATTTCTCCTGTGTATTTGGTCAGTAATTTGTTTACGGACAACATTAACTTCTTTTATTATTCTCGATTGGCCCAGAATTCGTATACACCGCCGGTATATGAGATGATAAATTATTGTGGCGAAACGTGTTTGTTTTTTTAGCAAAACTGGCAGGAAAACTTCGCTCGCGAAATTCGCATCTTAAAGATGAGTGGTCGTATGCATCAAGCTAGTCGTACTATCAACTAAGTCTACGTCTGTTTGATGCATACGGCTGCACGGCCTTACAGTGTGGTGTAAGCAGTCGTGAATATTTGTGAGCCCTCCTGGTACATTATATATATATATGTGATACGGATCCTAGGATATTGATAGCCCTCCTGGTACATGTATATATATATACAATATATATATCAATATGTGATACGTTTCCTAGAACACAAGAGGACATGTTTCGTTATTCCGCCGTATGATACAGCAAGTCATACTTAGAACTTTTTTTTATATTAATCGATTCTAAACTGACATAGCTCAAAGACGGTAAAAGATAGAAACATTATGTTTTCTAACGATGAATTCTCATTCATTTAAGTTTTTTCTGGTACCAAAATCAACCGAATCCAAGAACCCATTCCGTGACAGCGCCAGTTTGTGCGAACAGAACCCGATTTTTAGCGCGCAGAAATGACGCTAATATTGCATTTACAAGTGCATCTTGTGCGCTTACAAGGCAGATCGCGCGCTTGCAGCTCTCAGAAAATTCTGACTGGGCACAGAAAGAAAAGCCCAATCCAGAACTTAGTCAGAACTTGGTATAAAAGTTTGGTAGAAACTGGTAGTGTTAACTGTTATGACAACAAAGATAGTAAGAACTGAATTTCCGATGTGCATGGTGCCCGATCAATGAAAAAGACGATTTCGCTAATTTGATACCACCAGAGACATCCATCGCTTTCTAACATCAAACTATGGAACACAAAAATCTTTTTCGTGAAATATGAAGCTACAGTTTGGTGGACATTATTCCTTTTTGAAAAGCAGTTTTAACTATCTTATTATTACCTCTCGATGTTTTCCAGCAGTCTTTCTCTTTGGGGTACCAATGCGCTCTTTTGACGCCATGGTCTAAAAATGGCTTTGTTCCGCTAACTCCTTTCTAAAAGGCCATTTCTATCAATAAAATCTTAGAAAGTATCCCAGACAAAACTTAAATGGCCAGAGATTGGTATGCAGAAAACCGTTTACTTTTTATCTCTTACCGTTTTAGAATTATTTCAGTTTAGAATCGATCAATATAAAAAAAAACACCCTGTACATGAAATGAATTAACCTTGCTAGATTGAAGAGCGAAAGTGTATTGAGAGCGATTTATACATGATTTGTACCTACCACATCGCTTGGTGGGGTTTTCAAACATTCTGTACAATCTGTCTGTCTGTCTGTCTGTCTGTCTGTCTGTCTGTCTGTCTGTCTGTCTGTCTGTCTGTCTGTCTGTCTGTCTGTGTCGGGTGAAATCTGTCGTTGTCCCTTCTTCAGATGATATCTGTTTGTCTGTCTTAGACGATATCTTTCTGTCCATCTGTATGTCTGTCAGTCTGTATGTCTGTCAGTCTGCGTTTTTCTGTCTCAGATAATGCCTGTCTGTCTCAGCTGATGTTGTCTGTCTTTTGGTGGATATGTCTGTCTCAGCTCTCTTCTGTCCCTGACAGATTGTAAATTTGTCTGTGTAACATCCTACTATCTGCATATTGTAATGTCTGTCCGTCCGTCTGTCTGTCTGTCTGTCCGTCTAAGTGTTGTTGCTAGACATCATTATTCCATTCTCTGTACAAGTCTAGAGCTTCAATGTCTGCCTGTCCGATATGAATTCCTCTGAGAAAGCATGGCGTTCGCTAGGTTTGGGCTTAGCCTTCTCATTGGGCATTGTTTTGTTTTGTTTTATTTTATTTATCGACTCCATTTGTTTTTCATCGGTTATACATGAGATTGTTGTACATGCAAAATGTTCTATTGAAAATCAACATGTACCAATAATTGTTACAGTATCACAATGGGTTCTATAAGGAGGGGGTGACTTTGTAAAGACGTACGGAATCAACATGATCATCCATAACGTATTCATAATAACGACACATTATGTAATATAAGACACATGGCATAACACCACAATGTCAGCCTGCCATCCCGTCGCTCAGTGACGTCTCTTTGTACAATACCCACATCTTGATGACGTCAATATCGGCCATTTTTCTCCCCAGCCAAGAGCGCGTAAGTTGAAACCCAATTCTAGCGTCTTTGATCATCTGAAGACAACAGAGCCGAACCTACGACCTCCCTTTGTATGGCATTCACATTTCCCTTATCACCCCATAGCTCGTAGTGGGTGGTTAACGGACGCTCTGGTGTGGTCTACTCCTTCTACTTATTTCTATATGTTCCTATTGTCCTATTCTAGTTCCTGGCGCTGATATGACCTGATAAGTGTCGATAGTGCCGTTAAATCTCAGCAACAGAACATAGCTTTTGCGCTAACATGTGATATCGCAAAATTGTATTGTGCAGATGATTGCTTTTGTTAAGATAACGGAGCCCGTCAACTGCCACTTTGATAGAGAAAGGGTTACGATAGAACTTTTGACAAAGTTGACTGCACTTTTGACAAGTTCGGCTCAACTGCCCTTATGATAGATTCGACATCGTTTCTGAGAGGTTAGATTTTATGTAATGGGTGATGACATTTCTCAGAGCTGTACACATTGTGTATAATGGTAGCCCACCCCTGCACGGTTGATCTTTGTACAGGAAGTTGTTTTTATTTCATGCTCCTAGTGAGTCGTCATAGTTCTATTGTGTGTTCATGTGTCTGTGCAGGTGTGCGCGTGTGTGTGTGTGTGTGTGTGTGTGTGTGTGTGTGTGTGTGTGTGTGTGTGTGTGTGTGTGTGTGAGAGAGAGAGAGAGAGAGAGAGAGAGAGAGAGAGAGAGAGAGAGAGAGAAGGGGGCAAGAGAGAGATCAATCGAGAGGGAGAGAAGGAGTGAATTTACGTTTTTATTTTATTTACCAGCTTTACGTCCCTTGCAACACTGCAAGGTTATTTAAGAGACTAGCTACTTCGATCCCACCTGCAAAGACAAACCCGGACTGAGAGGGACGAATCCCATCGGAAAAACGCAGGTGCTTTCCGCACGTGGGATCGATCTCGGGTCCCCCGCTTGAAAGGCGAAGAGCCTAACCATTACAGCTCAGACACTGATGTGTGTGCTGTATGTGTGTGTGCTGTATGTGTGTGTGCTGTATGTGTGTGAAAGAGGAAAAGAGTGAAGGAAAGGGAGAAAGTGAGGGTTAGAAATTAAGTACATGTGTACATGTATGTTCTTTTGCAGGGAGAGAGAGAGAGAGAGAGAGAGAGAGAGAGAGAGAGAGAGAGAGAGAGAGAGAGACAAAGACAAACAGAAAGAAAGGTATAAAGGAGTAAGAAAACGCTCTTTTGCATGAAGATGAGGACGAGAAGAGAGAGAGAGAGAGAGAGAGAGAGAGAGAGAGAGAGAGAGAAAATAAGAATAAGAGAGAAAGAGAGTTGGCAAAACAGAAAGAAATAAAAGTGACGAGAGGCTCAGGAAGGAAGAGGTGAAAGTCACTGAGAGGGAGAGAAAGACTTGAAAGAGAGAGAGAAGAGAAAAGGGGAGAGCTTATGATCTCCCGTAGAGACAAAACTTCTCCATAGCTGGCCCAGTGATCACAAGACAAGAATTACGGCACATTTGTACACATTAGTACACTGTTGTCACGGGAAGATAATAAAAACCATTTCATATTTCATCACTGGACTACATCAAGTGTTTCCTCTTTGGCTTCTTCAAACTAGAGTGGGGGTTTTCTTGTTTGCTCTGGGCTTTTTTTGTTTGTTTGTTTTTTTTGCTTTTATTCTTGCTTTTTTTGTGGGTTTTCTTTTTAGCGTTGTTGTAAATGTTTTTGTTGTTGGCATGATTGTTGGGTTTGTTGTTGTTTTTTTTGTTTTTTCTTGAAGCTGTTGTTGGTGTGCTCATCATTTTTCACCGTAAAGTCACATACATGTATAAGAGGTGCGCCTCCAATTTTGTTGGTTTTTTAGTTCTGCGCCCCTTGCAACACTGTAAGGTCATTTAAGAGACAGAGATACTCGTCCAAGCTGGTATCGAACCCACGTCCACCGCATGATGGGCAAAGACTAAACATTACAGCACATGGGCTGGTGGCCTCCCGCGGCAAAGAAAAGAAGGAAAAAATATAAGGAGAAAGAATTTTATTTCTTAAAGTCTGGAGAAAATATGGAGAGAAAGAAAGAAATACTAAGAAATAAATAAATTTAAAGACAGAAAGAAAGAAGATGCGAGTTTCTATTGACACTCCAAGACCAGCTCATTTCTGAGCATCACTTTGCCAAGGGACATAACCCATTAATTATTTGGTCTGATTGTCATTATTAGTTTTACCTCCCTTGAACCACTGACGGCCCACTGAGCCCCTCTGTCATGGCCAACCCGGACAAATCACAGCGGGGAAAATGACGCAGATGCCCGTCCACACGAGAGAAGGAGCGCAGGTCTTTCACATGATAGGTGAAGAGCCTACCATTACACCACAGACGCCTGCATAATTTTACACTGTGCATTTCTATACAAAGATATTGGACATCTGATTTAGAAATGAACTCACATAACAGACGGGTTTGGTTAGGTTTTTGTTTTGCGCCCCTTATAACACTGTACCGGTAAGGTCATTTTAAAGGCAGGCTAAAACAGCTGAGGCTGGCGCATCTATAAGTAACTCACTACTTGCTTCCACCCTCTTTGTCAGGGCCAACCCTAGCTGTGAAGGACGCAAAATCCCAGCAGAAAGACGGAGATGTTTATTCAACACAGGGATACAGCTCCCGTCCTCTGCATGATAGGTGAACTAAGAGCCTAACTACTACACCACCGATGCTGCATAATAATCTGGTTTCACAAGGACAAGGGTCAGAGCCATGATATAGAACTCTGTAACTCTCCCCAACAATCTGTTCTAGCATATTTCACAGGAGAGACGACAAATTGAATTATTAAAATCTTCGATCTATGACCGACAAGACTGCCTGGTTAGATCAAGTCACAGGTTGTCAGACACTCGTAATACATGAAGGCTATTTATAGAGTGAATGTAGTGTCGCCAAGAGGAGATCATGAAAAAATGTCAAACTTGCACATTCAGACAACTAAGCAATGGAAGATGCCAGACACACAGCGTCACAGGCATAAACTGGAGTGTGGTCAAACATTCGTGGCACAACTTCTGCTTGATTTTCTCTAAAAAAAAACGTTTGAATCTTCTCGAAAGTTTGCATTTGTCTTCACAGGATTATATTTCTGAATGGACTTACGTATGCAAACTACGTCTTATTTGAGAAATTTCTTTGAAAAAGATCAATAAAAAATAACAAGAAGGCGGCCAGAGCGTGAATATCACAAGGTTTACAGTAGCACGAGATCGAGGGTTGATTTTGTACTCACTTAGTCTTGTGACGTAAGAGAAAAATAAGCTCAAAGCTGCTATTTGCTGTGGAGTTTAGAACATTCCTGATTGTGTCACTTTGTTGTTCTGCACTGATCTGATGTAAAGAAACGTCCTAAATAAGACACGGCTCCATTCAGACAAATCTGATCCTGTCGAGACAAATGGAAACAAAGACCTGGGCAAAGTTTGGGAGAAAATCTAGCAAAAGTTGCACCACAAATTTTAGTTGAGATAAGCGATGTTAAACCAGGAAAAACTACAAACCAAACAGGAAGTTCGTGTGAGTGTCGTTTATTCAAACTGTAGAAGTGACATAGCAGCAAACCTTATGTGAGATTCAAACTCTTAACTCTTGTTCCCATAAAAATATTTCTAAAACATTATTGTTAAAATATTAAACTTGAATTATGCCGAATCGTATATGCCACCACCGAACAAAGAACAAGACAAAGGATTTAAACTGTCTCCAAACAACTCTGTCGTCATGGCCACAACACAATTTCAATGTCAATAATACGGACTTTGTGAGAAAATGCAATGTAAGCTAAAATACACACACATGTACTAAGTTCTCAGTACATGCCGATGGCTACAATACCAATGCGGGTACTTCAAACTCATTCAACAAAATGCATTAGAGTTCACATAGTAAATGTCCATCAACATCGTTTTGGGGGGGGGGGTGGGGACAATGTTAACAAAATTCATTGTCCGCATGGGAAAAACCTGCAAGTATTTCAGTTGACAAAATGTAGTATCTGATTATAAAACCATTCAAATTCGTTTCCCCGAGGGAAATGCCACCTAACCTGTGTTATACTCTCAAAACTTTTTCTACATCAAACTCCACAAAGTGTGTGACTGTAGTGATATTAGCTTACAATTAATTATTTATAGAGGCGCCAGCATCTTTGGCTGTGTTAGCCTTTTGGTAATACTGTAGTGGGTTTTTTCCCTTACGAGTCAGTGCATTTGTGCTTTGTCTATGCATGTCCTATTGAGATCTTTTTTTTGCTATGTGTATTCATGCTTAGAGAGGAGGGAAAGAGAAAAAAAAAAAGAAAAGGAAAAGAAACATCTTTTGTTAAATATTTTTAAAAAGCTGTGGTAATATTGCATTGATAAATCTGCCACCAAGCTCCTCCAGTGAGGAACAAAAGTAGCCGAGGCGACATCTCACACGCTGGCCATCAGTACAAAAAGTATTATGTCATTGTGTATAAATATCATGTTGCGCTGTCATTATCAAATATATAGCTATTGTATGACCATTCCACATTTGTGGCAATCAGCTCAGGGCAATTCCAGCATGCCGGCATGTCCTGGTGAAATCTCTTATGCACTATACTGACTTTCCATTATGAATCAAGGGTGTTTTTTTTACAAAAAGTAACAGGCTACTTTTAAATAAATAAAAGATATTTGAAGTCTGTTTTAAACACACAAAAAAACTTGACCGCAAATGAGGAATGAGCATCCCACCATTTCTCTAAGCAGATAAAAACGCTGAGATTCTCATCCAATCACAGCGCACGACACACCAGCGGGCATGTCTTGTCCTACGAGGACCAAACCTTTGAGATTTTTACTTTATTTTTTCATTTGAGTTCCACAACCTTTACAACACTGGTCGTTTAATAAGTTGAATATTTTCACCCTGTTCATGCCAAGCTAGGCTGAGAGAGATCCAACATTCCAGCGGGAAGGAGAAGACGATCGTACAAATCAGGGATCAAACTCTCATCCTCTGTGTGATGAGAAAAGAGCTTGACGACTACACCGCAGATGTCAGTCCTTTAACTTAATGCTCTTTACGGCACAACTTTTACAAAGGCTGGGAGCCCTCAACTATTTTATAACAGCAAAAATATATCAGCAGGAATACATCGGGCAAAGCAAAAAATGACAAAACAAATTATGCCAAATAATGTGATTATAAAGTGGAAAAAGACAGGTTTCTACAAACAATAACTTCCATAGCAAAATGTGCGTACAGTATTAAAGAAAAGAGAGCGGCAGACGTATTATGACATAAGCTAGAGCTCTAGCTACATGGCAAGTAAAGTTCCATACTCAATGAGCTTCACAAACACCAAAGACATTCCATCAGCCCGACAGATACACAGTTTTGACACGCAACATCCAAACACACTCGGAAATCAAGACAACATTTACGTAATATCAGATGAAAATAAGTCAAAGAAATATGTCTACCCAAATGGTCCACTAAAGCTGTAGATAAGATTTGATATAGAGCAGTTGACAGATAATTTATCTCGTGTAAATCTCTCCACCTCCACTTGGTGCCTTAGGCATAAATGTCATGTCCAATAAAACAAGAAGAGGCTAAAACAGCTGAGGCTGGCGCCTCTATAAATAACTCACACCTTACTACTACAAGAATCTTCCAATGTCGTCCAATACACCCTGGCAACATTCACAAAAACAGGCCACCAAAGACAAAAGCAATTATATAAATGCAGTCAGTACACTTCATTTCAGAAAAGAACATCTCGGCAGTTAAGAACACAACTGCCCTTGAAATAATCTTACGATAAACATATTTTTCAGTGTCAATGTAAAAAACCTTCAGACAATACACGACGTACCAAGACAATACACGACGTACCAAGACAATACACGACGTACCAAGACAATACACGACGTACCAGTCTCATCCTTGGCAAAACAGCTGTGACGAAACTCACATGAAACAACAGCGACATCTCCAGAGTTAATACCTTTGTGCCCCACAACAATTCATCAGCTGTTAGTAACTTTTACCTGAGTGGATCGAGAAAAGTTAAAACACTCTCCTCCAAAACACAAAAACAAAACAAAAATAAACAACAAAAGTTACAATGTCTCACTTGTATCATAAGCAAAAGTAAAATAATCTTCTGTTGGAATATTTCTTTTTCAGTGTGAATCAAATGTTCGGTAAGTATCAAATGTATAAACCCTAAATTTCAGTGACAGACTTCTGCTCCTTCGACAAAAGGACCAAGGCAAAATACTGTATCTGGAAATATACTCTTTTCAGGAGAAGCAAAAGACTGATTTTAAAACAATAGCAATTTGAAGATACGAAACTTCTTCAAGTGGTAAAGATGAATTGTCACCAGAACTAACCTGGAACACTGTCACAGGCTGCCACAGGATGTCTATGTCCACAGATACAGGCTGGCTTTTTATACTGACCCATTCCAAACTGAAATATCTCAAAGATGGTAAGTGATTGAAACATTCTGTTTTCTACCAAATCATAATCATCCATGTAATGTTTTTCTGGTAGCCTATCAAAATCAACCAATTTTCATTAGTACACTTTGCATTAGCGCCAGTTTGAGCAAACAGGCCATGACTTTAGGCCCGCAGAAATTTTGTTGATCTTGCATTTACCAAATGTGTCTAGTGCACTTAGAAAGCAGATCGCTCATCTGCAGTTCTGAGAAAATTCAAACTGAGCACAGCAAGAAAAGCACAATCTAAAACTTAATCCAAACTTGGTATTTAAATTTAGTAGAACATGATACCAAAACATGGTAGACACTTTCCCTTTTAGAGAAACAGCTTTACCCATGTTTCTGTTGCCTTGCGGTGGTTCCAAGTAGTGGTTCACTTTGGTATACCAGCACACTGTTTTGACGCCATGACATAAAAAGGGTCTTGTTCCGCTAACGCTTTAAAATGCCTTCTCTATCAACATAATCTTATTCAGTATCTCAGACAAGACTTAAAGGGCCAGTGAATGAAGTGCAAACAGACATTTACTTTTGTCTCTTACCGTTTTAGAGTTATTACAGTTTAAAATTGATCAATATAAAAAAAGGGCCTGTATTTTAGTGCAATATCATCATCGTAGCTCAAGAAACAATAGTTTGCTTCCCTAGGTATTTATAGACATAGCCAACCTCAGCCGATCCCGGCACAAATTTTGCCCCAGGTCAGGCTAGCTTAACTTGGTGACGGCCAGAAAAACACAACAACAAATGACATAGATTTCAAGTGGAATCATCCCCACAACACGCTGCAATCTGCCAATAACATCAACCGGAACAACTGCAAACTTCTGCCCTGAGCAAAGTACAATAGAGAAGACACAAAACTTTTTCTGTTTACGAGTGGGGATTGTTTCCTCCGAGCTACCAGACGAGCTACCAGACGGACCCCACATGACAAGGTCAAGGCCTGTGCAGCTCATTGCTCATCGCCAACTTGTATCCAGATATCAAGCTGCCACATTCGTCTCTCACTCTAATTTTTACACTTTTTCCTACACAGATAACAATTATCAACACACAAAACTAGAATGAACTGTGAGAAAAGGCAGGTGAAAACAGTGAATATTCCCCACTGACTCTCAAAAGATTGTGCTCTTCAGCGTGACAAGTGCAACAAGCACAGCAGATCCACAGCGGAAAACTTTGCAACAGTTCACAACAACAGAATGTACAGGTTGAGTTGAGGATCGACAACACCGGTACATAGGATGTAGGAAACATGGCTGCCTGAGTTATCACGCACAGAGTGCCGGGTGTATTGTGCGTCTGTGCTTGTGTAGTGTGCGTCTGTGCCTGTGTAGTGTGCGTCTATAGACAACATTGGACGTCACTGAGGAGTGATCTTACAAAACTCCAGATGGAACCCCTGACCCTGACCCAGTGGCCTGACCCCGTGACCATTCAAATTTGTTCTTCATCAATATAGAAATGAAATCTGCCTGGCAATACAATGCTCAATATGCCATGTTGGACAAGCTCCGAGCCAACAATGTGCAGAAATGACGGGCACGAGTCTTCTAGACTCAGACAGGAAAAACTTGCATCAAACAGGAATGGACATTCAGACTTTAAAAGCCAAAATCTAACGGTCATCTGTAAAAGCCAATGCACACGATGCAACACAACACCCAGCAACCAACAAATGACCACGACAGAGCCAGATTTTCCCTGTGTTCATATGCCAATTAATTGTTTTATCACGACGTACAACAGTTGATCGAAAATCAAACATGCTTGATTTTTGTTCAACAGTTGTGCCAAACGAGCCAATCAGAGAAGAGGGAGGTCAGGGTCAAAGAGTCTTTCTAAACTCCTTGGCTTTGAGAGCATTTTGTAAAGTTGAAAGGTCAACGCTTCCGGGTCACGACTGTTGTGCAGTTGGGCAAAGTCAAACACTCGTGTGAAATGGAACTCGGGCCAACAGTTGTGTGCGAGTTGGGTCGTTGTTGTGCCGTATGTTGCGCTTGTATGCATCGGACTTTAGAAATCCAAATCCCTTTTGTTGACAAAGAATCTGACAGAGACAAATTTTACCATGCATATTGCACATCATGAAAAGGTGAAATGCAAATTGGTTTGAAAGTCCAAGGCAAGTACTTTGCTAATGCCAGTTTTGTTCAACAAACTCCAATCTAGATCTATAAGGGGAAGCTCTCACAAAGCTCTCGTCGCACATCGTTCCAGTCAAAACAACAGCCTTAGTTCGTAAAATCTTTGGTTAAAGGCGATACCAACCTGAGGCAAGATTTATGACGTCAATTTGTTTACATCATCAATAGAACAGACACATAAACCATTATCAAATTTCCAAACACACACACAAACTTTCCACACACACACACAAACTTTCCACACACACACACAAACTTTCCACACACACACACACACACACACACAAACAGACATCAAAATGAATCATTTCTCACACTGGCAATTGTGGTTTGGTTTGGCTTGAGTTTTACGCCCCCTATAACACTGTAAGGTCCTTTTAGAGTTGGGTTACCCTGACCGTGCCTGTCAGGGCCAACCTGGGTGGAGAGGGACCCAACATCCAAGCAGAGAGACAGAGATGCTTGCCCAATGCGGGTCTCGAATTAGAATCCTCTGATTGATAAGTGAAGAGCTTAACCCCTATGCCATAGACACTGGCTGACAATTGTGAAGGCATCTGATGACAAGTGATATAAAAGTCGGTGGGTTTTTGGGGTTGGGGTTGGGTTTTTTCCGGGGTTTTATTGTAATCTTGAGATACTGCCTAAATGAGAAGTGGATAGAGAGCTGTTGGTGATAGCCTGTACCCCGAGGACTGAAGGACAAAACTAACAAACACTTAGAATAAAATATGCTCAGCTTCTGAACATCTGTAGGATTTTAATCCAAGAACAAAGAGTTGAAAATTTGAGTGAGTTTTTTACCTGAGGTAATAAGTTACCAGCAGGATCACTGTCTTGTTGCACACAGAAAACTTTTGTGAATAAAAAATCCTCTCCAGCCTGGAGCTACAGAGCCGGGAACCTGGGACCTTACAGAGCCTTAGAGGGCTGGACGGCAACTTTGTCATCTGATACTGGCATCAACTGTTGGTCTAAGATTTTACAGCGCTATCGATACTGAGGACATTTCAGAACCAGGAACAAGACCCTGATAAAACAGACACTTTGACAGAAGCTGATGGCATGGATGTGCCCACCAAATGCAGGCTTATGCTCTACTAAATGTCCAACTCCATAGTTGACAGTTTCACATTAGAGCACAAAATTGCAGGTGGATGAGAGAAAAAATAAGGTATAATAACTGCCCAGGTATTGTATTATGCTGCAGTGGGGTGGAGCATTCAGTAGAGTGTAAGTCTGCACTGGGTGGGTGCATCCCGGTACAGACACCAATCAACCCGTCTGCCTGATTTTACTACCTTCTGTTCAGTCAAAACTAATAGCGTGGCATATGATTCACATTGCCAGGCGTAACAACAACGATACGATATATGAAGGAGTGGATTTCGTTACGTATACGGTATACCTGTAAAGCCATCAGGGGGAAACCAAAAACAAACAACAACATACAATAAAAATATCACGCAGGTTTTGGGGACTGGGTGAATTTCATCTGAGCTAAAACGAGTTGAGCCGCGTCATAACTCAACTCGCTTGTCTGTGTTCACGCCATTTTTCTCCGATGATGTTCGCTGGTTATCTCCCCCCTTTTGCTGTGTCGATGCTTCCCTCGTTTGCCCTTCACTTCGCTGCGACGACGACGACGACGACTTTGTCGTGAGATCAGCTGCAGGTGCCTCGTCTCTCAGCGGGACAACGGGTCCAGCCACGAGGTCAGCATAGACTTTGTACGGGTCGTTGTTCCAGTGTTTGTGGAAAGAAACTGGCAGCTGATTGGCCAGAAATCTGGGGCTGTAGTCGTCTGGTCTGGCCTGGCACACACAGAAGAAAAGAAATGATGACGAGGGTGAGGAAATCAATTGTTGTATCTTGAGATTGGACAACATTACAGGAGAATGTGACAGTCTAGCTCTAGGGAGAACATTACAGGAGAATGTGACAGTCTAGCTCTAGGGACAACATTACAGGAGAATGTGACAGTACAGCTCTAGGGACAACATTACAGGAGAATGTG
>JAUKPP010201810.1:0-14072 GCA_032273245.1 Phyllaplysia taylori
GTGTCCAGGAAGCCCCCCTGACGATAAAAAAAAAACCCCGTAATTTTTGGAGGAAAAAAAACAAAAATTTTCCAAAACACACTTTTCAGGGGGGCTTACCCCCCTGACTATTAAAAAAAAATGGGTAGCTCTAGGGAGATGGGTGTGAAAGTAAAAAATACCTGCTGTAGCAGGTGTAGGCTACTTTGTTGATTTTATTTTAAAAATTTAAACTTATTTTATGTCTTAGGGGCTTATTTATAGAATAGCCTATACAGATACCACTAAAAAGAGCGTGGCCAAGAGCTTTATTATAATTAGCCATGTTGATCCTAGTATTCTGATCATGGGATTACTGGCCTTCTGAGACAGGAGAGTGAGTGACACTGACTGTGACACAGTCACTAATGACACTAACAGTGACACTACTTTATTACTTTGTCCTGGTCACACTTGGTGACTGACACAATCTTGAATCACTGCTGACATATTTAATTTTATAGGCCTAGATGTATGTTATATTGTGTTATTATCTATTTGCGGTGGCCGAAATTTTGCTATTCTAAAGACTTTTTAACGGCTGCATCGATCGATATGCGGTTTTCGCCAAAAGATTTTTTGGAATTTTCTTCTAATCATGACACCCTTTGGGTTTTTTATTATTTTGAGACAATTTTGCTGCAAAAAGCAAAAGGTCTTTATTTCGCCGATCGTTTTGTTAAGCTGACGCTTCAGTATTTGTACCTTTAGAACTTCCGCCGGGATTGTTTATGATTTGTAGCATTCAGTTTTTGTGCGAAATTGCGCGGTCGGAATGAGGGCAAACCCTTTCTTGTTATTTTTTATTTGTAAAAATAGGTAGGATTTTATATTGTCGCGTCAGTCTCTAATCATTCAAGATATTTCTATGGTAGGCCTATGTTCTTCTAGCTTTTTTTGGTCAAATGTTTTATATCTTAACATTTGAAGTCACAGAGGCAGAGGAACTCAGAACCCTTACAGTCTCCCTCAGCCAGCCGTAACTCGATCGGGCTTCTCAAGCCTGGCGCTTATATGCGCTAAGTGACCACAATTTGTTAATGAATTTTACCATGAAAATTATCGCGAATAATAATTTTCAAATATCAACTTTATTTCGGCTCTTTATTCAGGTCAGGGGGAATACCCCCTTAAACCCCCCGATTTTTCTTCCTGTAAAACAAAATTATGACAGATTTTAACCTCTGTAAATGAATACATTTCATGACAATTTTTTTCCTGTGAGCCTTTTTTGCAGTTTTGTAGTAGAGTGCTTATAAATCTCCAAGTTCAGCCTTCAAAGATTTCACAATAGATTCAACAATGGTAGGTGATGATCTGATTATTAGATTCGATAAAAGTAATGACAACATCAATACAGTCCAACACTTAAAGTAGGCCCACTGCTGGTAAGGCTGGGCTGCTTGTAGTCTAAGTTAGTATAGAAGAAAAGAGAAAAAAAAGACAAATGAGTATACAGAGGAAAAGAAAAGGAAATGTTCATCACTTGTAATGGAGAGTTGTTATCATTCAACGAGGAAGATAAAGGCTAAACCAGGAGTGAAAGAAATTTTTAACAGGGCTAAATCCAGACCAGAGTCAGAGTTTCACGTTGTCCTACATTGCTTTTGTGTTTGTTCTCTGGTCCAAATTGTTACCTTCCACTGAACTGACAGATGTAAGTTAAGAGGCTTTATTTTTTGTTTTATCGTTAGTGGCATTTTTAAAAAAGTAAAACAAATATTCTGTTTAGCTGGTGGTATCTTTTATTTTTTACTTTTAAGTAAGGAAACGACAACTACACTACAATACTACATACAGGCCTACAATATAAAATGTATTGGATTTGTACTGGCGCTGTGGTGTAATAGTTGGGCTCGTTGCCTATCATTCGGAAGAGCTGAAATTGATCTTGCATGCAGACGATTTGTGTTTTTTTCTCTTCTGGGATTTTTTACCTCTCAGCATGAGTTGGCCCTGACAGGCAGGCCGAAGTAGTCTGTCTCTGAAATAATTTACAATATTGTAGGGGTCATAAAGACTGGTTACCAAACCAAACTGATTTGTAAGTTCTTACTAGCATCTGCTGTGGTGTTTTTGTTGGGTTCTTCTACCCTCATTCGGATGGGGAGGGTGCATGTTGTTATTGTAGAGAGACAGAGATACTCGATTATAAAACTCCCCCATATATTCCTCAAACCCTCTTCCTCTGAGTGATAGGCGAAGAGCCTATCCATTAAACCACAGACAAGGGTTTGATTCCCCATTGACTGTCTTTTACCTCTGTTGTGGGATGTGACTTCCCTGATCAGTCCAAGTTAACCTTGACACAGAATTCAGGGTTGAAGTAACCTGCTACTTGAATGACCTTACAAACACAGCAGTGCAAGGGAAGTAAAGCTGCTAACAATGAGCTGACTAACTTTCAAGATATTGGAAGTTCAAAGTTCAGGATAAAGTCAAACCTGGCCCACATTCTAAAACACTGCCTGTCAGTCTTGTGCTGTTTAAGTAGTGTTGCTTTTCTCCGCCTCCAGTTGGGAAAACACAGGTGATGTGGTGCCACAGCCTACTAACACTCAGTCATTTCCCACAGACCCCCTTCAACAAGCTGCTTTCACATTTCAGTTTGCACTTTGTGGTTTAGAAAGTTGTTTGACATTTCATTGAAATGGATATTGTGAGTGCAGCTGACAGACAGATTATTTGCTAACAATATGTGGGGTTCTCCGCAAAAAAGGGACCAGATGTTGATTTTGGGAGTTATTGATTTTAATACATTTTCTGATTCCGGAAGGCCTACAGATAATTTTGTTTAGAAATCATCTAAAAAATACTTAATTTGTTTTAGAAATATTGCAATTTTCGTAAATTTTCTTATTCTGTTTGTAAAAGTGAAGTTTTGAAGATCACAATTAAAGTTTTAACTTGTTAAGATAGATAAAACCATTTTGTAAATTGATAGATCACATTGAAGCTTTTTCAAATTTAAAAAAGTCACTAAAAATCCCGACATTTTGTAATTTTTAGCCAGTATCCCAGCTTTGGTCTTTGAGACATCTGGTCCCTTTTCACAGAGAGACCCATAAAGATATATGATGAGACATTTATAGTTATTGTGCGTTTAATTTTTTTTCAAATGTTGGAAAACTATTTCCTGTGTATGTGTGGACTGTCTAGTTTTTCGGTACAGGGGATAATTTCTTTACAGCCAGTGAAAGGAATAAAAGGTGCTTGAAGTGAGGGAAGGTAGCAGTCCATTGTTAGCCTTGTTGTGATCTGTTTATAGGCTGTGTAATACATGTGTACACTTTGAAATTTTATTGGAAGTGATATTTTGTGTCGTAATAATTTTGAAAAGCCCAATCCAAAACATCTACAGATAATTTATTTGTAATATTTATCTCTTTTATCCTTTCCTAGTGGATGTCTCGAGTTGCTCGTCTTCTCATTGTATCAAACATCTTGCGAGCGTCAAGTTCGGGATTCTGGTCAATGGGAGAAATGGCCTCAAAAACAGCCATGGTTTCAAAGCAAGATGCTTTGCCAGGTAAAAAAAAAATTACGATTTTATTTATCTTCATGGGGAAATTTTGTAACATAGCCTACATTAGAAAATGTGGGTGGATTTTCATGAAGCTATCAATGTCAACACTCTATAAATAATCCCTTGAGGTTGATGGGGTAGTGTAAAAGGGATGAACAATATCGCAACCTAGCACCTTTGCACCAAGTGCAGTGTGCCGTGCTGATTTTGCTTAGAGCCCAACTCTCCTGCCTATTTACCCACTTCCTCATGACTGTCAAAAAATGTCATGGATCTCATCCCCAAGTTCCCCCCTCTATTTCCACACTCTCTGATAGTGCTGAAAGTCCTTAAAACCAAACAAATTGTCACTGCTCTAAGACAATGACTTAATTCAGACTTTTGCTATTTTAAAAAATATTTTTATCATTGGATTCAGGAGAATGATAGCTTTTTAATGTACAAATGTATCATATTTGAAAAAGAAATGTTCTAATATGGTAGTGAAATACATTTATAATCAGTGATTTAGAATAGATCTAGCATAAGTCATTGGGTGATTTTAAAACACACAGTTTTTATTTGATATTTCAAAAGTACTAAAAATTACTTACCAGTATGCCATTATCGCACAGCAGTGACGAATTACATGTTTGACTTTGTAGAAATGTGGAAACCCTGTAGGCCTATCATCTAGACCATCTGATGAGAAAATGTTAAAGTGTCTTGTTTTAATCAGATCAATTTTGTCTTTGACAGGCCGAAGTGAGAAGCTGAAAGTGAGTCCGAAGCACACAGTGCTAGGAAATCCAACGGTGCCGCCATTCCCTGACAATGTGGAGTCTGTTATGTTTGGTGAGCCATCACATTTCTATTCTCAGGCTGCACTTTCTTTCCTTGTGTGTCATCTTTTCAAGATTATTGATTTTTTTTAAGTCTTGATGTGTTAAACCAACAAATGTGACTTTTAATAGATGTGATCAAATCCTCACATCCTGGCTTAAAGTGTGGAATTTCAAACCATACTGACTAGGAGCAGTCTTGTGGGGTTGACAAAAGACAGGCATCAAGGCATGTAAGTTTTAATCATGAGCTCTGGGAAGAGATAGATTAGATGGAAATGGCTGTAGACGTCAGTTAAAGTAATTTGTTTGTTGACTGCATTTTATTTTTCTCCTTTTAGAAGCAAAAACTGGTAAACTGCAGAAAACATTTGTTCGTTGTATTGTTCTTTGAACTTCAGTGGCTACTGAAAAGAGTGTAACATATTTGGTTTTCACTCTTTTCTCTCTCACAGGATTGGGTTGTTTCTGGGGAGCAGAGAGAAAGTTCTGGACACAGAAGGGAGTCTTTTCCACTCAGGTTTGTTGGGAATGATTCTAGTGTAAAACCAAGCAAGGAAGTTGGAGCCAAACTACTGATGCTTTGTGAAAGTGTTGCAGTAAAGTCACTGGTATAATTTCTCTTTTTCTATAGCGGTCTATATTTGTCTTTCTTTTTACTGTAATAGTAGTTCAATACCCACTGGCAGTGTCGAATTAGTTAACCTTTCATTTGACCTCACAGTTTTGCAAGGGGTGTGACATCGAAACAAACTGCAAAAAAATTGTATAAAAAGTTACGGAGGTAGCAGTTTTCTGTAAAATTCAGTTTTCTGAGTTAAGATCGTGACCATCTTAAGCAATTTAGCTCCTTGCCCCATTGCAGAATAACTAGATTTCTGACCCTTCAACCTGCAGGGGAAGCTGTATGGACCTGCATATCAACTCCATCAAACGGCTAATTTCATTCTTGAAGCCAACCTCCAAATGTGACAGTGGCAATTGAGATGAAGAAAGATTGGATTTCAAAGGTTTTTTTTGTATTCTGCAGTTACGTCTGATATCAGAAGGTGAACTTTCAAGGTTTGTGATTTTGTCTGTCTGGTCCACAGGTTGGCTATGCTGGTGGGTTCACGCCCAACCCCACGTACGAGGAGGTCTGTTCTGGTCAGACAGGTCACACAGAGGTCGTCCGGGTACAGTTTGACCCAAAGAAAATTTCCTTCCCAGATTTGCTGCAGGTGGGTGTCTCAGTCTCTCTCTTGCTGTATGGTTAATGTAGGTCACATGAAAAGACGAAGTCATGATTAGAACACACTGATTAATATAGAAGTCCTCGCCTGAGGTCCCAGGACCTTCGAAGACTGCCGTAGCTATTTAATTCAAAGTGTCTCACTAAAAAGAAATACCAGCTTTGAAAGTCAGTTTCACCGGAGTCTGATGTATTGGTAAGGCTGTTCGCCTACGTTGGAAGAGCATCTTCATCTCTTTACTAAATTCTTGTGACCTTCTCAGCTCCGGTTGGCCTTGATTACTCTGCTGATCCCTGACTGCTGGACACTTGTCCTTTTTCAGCAATTGATGCCATCCAATGACATTTGGCCGTGTTCTTTAGTTTGGTCACTGACACAAATTTGCCCAATCAGTCACTCCTGGCTGCGCATGACCGATAGGGTTCTTTGTCCTTCTGCCTGTGTGACTACAAAGTGTAATGGCTGTGTTTTATCTTGGCTGTCTGTCTGTGTTACTTCTGACAGTAACTTGTGCATGAATGTTGCATTTCCTTAGTGCTTGCTTTGTTGAAGTTATTTGTTGTATACCTAAAGGCGCCATTGTATTCTGAATTTCCCTTTGATGGATTGTAAAGTCATTATTTTTATTTCCCACACATTCCTCTGTACAAAAATAGTATATTGTCCATCCTATGCCTATTAATGTAGGTATATATGTCAGTGGGTAACTGTGTGTTTCACCGCATGTATTTGCTTGTTAATGTGATAGTCACCGCGCCATAGTGGATTTCTCCTGATGGAGACTAATACTTCTTTTACTTTTACTTTACTTTACTGATCTCCGACTGCTGGACACTGGTCCTTTTTTAGCAATCAATGACATTCAATATTTGACCATGTTCTCAAGTTAGGCCACTGTTCCAAATAGACATTTTTCCAAGCTGGGAGTGGGATGGAGACCAATAAATTCAATGTTATCAAATAATTCTTTACTTTATCTTTAAACCAGGTATTCTGGGAAAGCCACAACCCAACACAAGGCTATCGCCAGGGCAACGATCGAGGCACACAGTACCGCTCGGCCATCTTTACATACGGAGACAAACAGCAGCTACAAGCGGACGAGTCGAAGGAGAACTTCCAGCAAGCTCTGACGAAAGAAGGATTCGGCGCCATCACCACGGAGATAGAAGCAGCGGGAGAGTTTTACTACGCCGAGGATTACCACCAGCAGTACTTGGACAAAAACAAAAACGGTTATTGTGGTCTGGGTGGAATCGGTGTCTCCTGCCCCAGGGGTTTGGTTAAGAGCAAAGACGAGTTGTGAGTGAATTGGATATTGGGAAACCAGTTAAAGTCAGTCTTAAATTGAATTTTTGGCAAATAGAGTTATCGATCTCACATAAGAAAACCAACTTCTTGCCGGCTCATTTAGGCTCAGGAGTTGAGTGAGGTGCCCATCACACACCCAAGAGACAACACAAGAAGTGAGGAAAATGACTTACCATTGGCCAATGTTTTCTGGGCACTTGTTCTATTGCAGTTTTGTGTAGATTTTAAGATGTAAGGATTTTGTTACTGCAATAGAAAAGAAAATCAACTTCTGAGCGCTCAAATTGATTTTTCAGGGCTTTTTCTCCACTTAACTTCTATTTATGTTTAGAACCTGATGCCTAACATCGTAGATATATGTCAGAAACTAGGATTTAAATTCAAACTGCAGTATAGGATCTGCGACTTCAGCCTCCTTAGGAGAGATTACAAGAGATATAGTCAGAGTCATTCCACATTTTCTCAAATCACTTTTGAATGGTTTCTGCTTGATGTTTCCTTGCACATTTCTGGGTGCTTTCTTGTCACTGAAGATCTTCTGGAAGACCCAAAAATAATTAATGTAGTACAGTCTAATATAGTACAGTCTAACCTACCTTAGCTGTCACCTCTCCATAGTGGCTACTGGTCCGTGACACCCTTGAGGTTTTCGATATTTTTCTAACCTCTCCATAACTGCCTCTGCTCAAGATGGCCACAGCGGCCATTCTCCGTGACAAAACGGCCTCTCAACAAACTCACAATGGTCTGTTCTAAAGAGATTGTATCAAAATATTTCGTGTTTAAACACCAAACCTGTTTAATAATGATAGCCAGATTACTATGTGTCTTTAGCAACTTACTGTGCCAGCCCTTGGGCTACATGTGTGCATATCCTGATTTGTTGGTTGTGACTGACATGTAGCTTGTAGGAATTCAATTTCGCATGATTAATTTACCCAAACTCAAAATACCCCATAGCAGTCACCAGCCTATAATGGTCACTTTTCTCTCTGATCTTATGTGAACAATATGGACAGTTTCGACTGTAGTGACCGTCATTCAAGTGGCGTTGTGTAGGAAAATCCCTGCATGTACAAAAAACAGAATTTTTCTTGTTCCCTCAAAACAATGAAAAGTGATTTTTGTAAATGTAGAATGGCCTCAGCGACATGTTGATGCATATGTATAATATTATTTTGTTCAGTATTTTATCAAATGTGTGAATGTTTATTCATGTTCATTGTTACAGATTGATTTTTATGTTACCTTTACTATGCAGGTCATAATATTATGATGAGATTTTTTTTCCTTGGCCGTACGGTGTTAGAACTTCAACCTACATAATATTATGTTTTGAGATATTTTTGTAGAAAATAATTGGTATGATTTCAGGAAATGGAATTGCTTTTTACTCTGTGATTTAGAATCATCTAGTAGCCTCCTATGTTTACAGTCGAAGGTCGACAAAATCTGCTTTATACTTTCGTTGAGTGCACTTACGCATTGGGGTGGGGGAATGAACAAGTACCCTTTCAGGCTCAGCAGTTTGTGATATTTTTATGTTTATTTCCTTCTGTTTATTTCCTGATGTCCCCTTTATCTCTGCCGAAGCAACAGAAAAAGCAATGGATTTTACTTTTTTGTTCCAATTCATATGCATAAGCCTACAGTTTCTGTAATGATATATTGTTTTTTTTTACTTTTTTCTATTTGACAACTTTCCATCAGCCAGTCAAGTGCTATGAGAAGCTGATCTCATGAAAATGTAAGATTTTCTCTTGACCAACTTATGATTACAACTAGGAAGAGGTCTTACAGGTTCTTTGACCTGCCTGTTGGATACGTTGAAACACACAAGAGAAGCACTACAATGATATGGGACAGAAGGTGTAATTTTTTTTATATTTTGTAGCTACCACTTTGCTAGCGATACATTGTTTATGCACCAAGAGATATTTTTGTCATATATTGCTTCAAGACCTATCTGTTATTCTATTTTCTCCTTAATTATTCCAGATTCTTGCACTTACATAGTGAATTGCTTTCACTGGACACTATTTTTGGCCCCAAGGTCTAGGGTCAATGCACCTCTTTCACCATTGTTTTATATTTTTGTAGCTGCCTCTTTTTGCTATAGTGGAAATACCACTGACTCTTTGTTTAGTCTGGCTTGATGGCTGTTGTCCTCCACTTGGCCATTAGGGTCTGTGATGTGATGGTTAGATTCTTCACATATCATGCAAAAGACCAGAGTTCAATCCCATGTGTGGATGATCTGCATTTTTGTGATGTGATTCATCCCCCCCAGCCTGGGTTGGCCCTTACAGACAGGGTTGAAGTGACCTTACAGTGATGCATGGAATGTTACACTAGAAACAAAAAACCAAACCAATCGGTTTGACCAAATGAGACATTCACCAGCCTGCAGTGTGGATCGTCAATCTCAATACTTTCACACTCAAAAAGCAGCTATACTGGAGTTTAACATAACAGCGGCCAGCATATGTACGTGCATGGCTTTCTTTTTGCTCTATTATTTTCATTTCAAAGGAAAGTACAAATTGTCGAAGAAAATGTCGGAATTCAAAAGAAATTGACATTGATTGCGAAACAAATTAGAGCATTTCCTTCGACTCACTCTAGTTTGGCTCCCCCTTTCAAGAGTTGTGGGTTCCCCAATTGCTTGGATTTCTTTCTTTTTGTTAACTTCCTGAGTGGAAGCTGTGTACTTGGTGCTTGCCTTTAGATTGTTATAAGCCAAAGCTTTACCGTATCTACTTAGCTATTTACCACTACAGTGATTTGCTGTACATTCTATAAAAATTTCTGATGGAGAAGAATTGTTGTTGTTGCTGATCTGGTACTTTTATGGGTTAATCACCCTTTGGCTAAAACAGACAAAGATGCTGGCGCCTCTAAAAACAACTAACTTTCAACTCACCCTTCCAAGTCATCTTCATGACCTGTAGAGCCCTTGCAGGCTAGCTCTGTACTCTGAGAATGGAAAGGTTTGAATGGCCCCTTAATACTGCAGAAGTACAATGTAGCGGTAGTCTCAAGACCTCTCAGACCAGATGACTGCTGAGTGCAATGTAGTTTTTTTAGTCATTTTCTGCCGGTGTTGATATAACACTATGACATGATGGCTGAGCCGTTTTGACTTAGGGATTGAACGATGTGTGCATCACATCATTTTAATATTGCGTGGCCCCAGTGCTGTAGCTTAAGTGAAAAAATTCACAGAATTTGTCACAGCAGGCTTTTCAGGAGGGAGAAAAATTGACGGAATAAACAGTACAACAGTGCAGGGTGATTGAACTGATGTATTAGTAGTTTTTTTGAGTTTTTTTGTCAAATTGGCTCATATTTTTTTTTTTATCACCATTTAGTTTTTACTGTAAGCACAGACCTTTACTACCTTGTTTTAGGATGTTGATGAAAGTGATCCTCGTTCACTCACTCCTTTCACTGGAGCTTGTGTCTGCAGGGTTTATCTTAGGTCTGAAAGTTATTTTCAATTTGTGGTAGCTGTTATTTTTGTTAATAAATGATATTATTAAATCGCCCCAGAGCGCATATTTTATACACTCTACTTACACTGTTTGTTGGTTTTTTTCGTTATTTGTTTTTGTGTTTGCCATGATTATATCATATGTTATATAGGCCTATTGCATGTAGGGCCTACTGCAAAAATGTTGTTTTTCTGGAGGAGGAAATTTTCATGGTTGTCAACAAAGACAGGAAATTTTCTCTTCGTGAAAACTGCGACTTAGCGAGCAGGCGGACATGTACTGGCTGCTTTGTGCTACTATGTATCAGTACGGTAGCTCTGTGGATCGCTCTACATGTATTAGTGCTAGTGCTATTTATTGTGTTCCACAATGTACATGTTGTTACTGGACTATGCTCAAGCGACTGCAGTTGTGTAATGGTTAAAACCTTCACCTGTTACCCAGAAGACGGGAGTTCGATCTCCCACCTTGGACAAGGGCCTCCGTTTCTCTGGTGGGATGTGGTGTCTCTGATAGATAGGGACTAAGTAGCCCACTTCTGATGACCTTACAACAAATTGGCGCTGTGTTGTAATAGTAAGGCTCTTCGCCTTTCATGCGGAAGACCCGAGTTCGATTCCGAGCACGGACGATCTGAGTGTTTTTCTGCTGGGATTTTTTCCCTCTCAATCCGGGTTGACCCTGACAGGCAGGGTTGAAGTAGCCCGTCTCTTAAATGACCTTTCAGTGTTGCAGGGAACGTAAAACTGGTAACCATACCTAACCTTACAACAAAGTATTCCAAAGCCCAAAGAATTATGAATATGGGCCCCGTCAATAAATGTAACAAAATCAACCACACAAGAAAGGTAAAAGCCCATCACGGAATGAAACAACAATAAGGCAGTGGTTCACAACCAGGGTTATATTGAACTTGAGGCCCAGGGGTTTGGTGAATCCACCTTGGTTTTGTTTGGTTACCAGTTTTACGTCCCCTGCAACACTTTAAGTGTAAGGTCATTTAAGAGACGGGTTACTTCGACCCTGTCTGTCAGGGCCAACCCGAGCTGAGAGGGAAAAAATTCCAGCAGAAAAAAATCTGTCTTAGGTATTAGAGGTCAGTTTTGCTTTTATGCCCATTGTAACACGGTAGGGATACTTTAGAGGCGGCCTGCCTCCACCCTGCCAGCCAGAGCCAGCACGGGATAAGGACACACTATCCCCGAGGAGAGATGTGATGCTCAACCAATGTGTCCATGGAACTCCCATCCTCTGCGTGATAGGCAAAGCGCATAAGACTTTACACCTCAGACAATGGTATGGAATCTTTGCTTATTCACTTTGATATAATACATGTAGGCTAGTAGTATGGTGAGAAAACTTTTGGTAAAATCCAAGCAGATCGGGCCAGTGGCAATAAGAAAGAAGAGTGTTAGGCTTAGAGTTAGGGTCTTACTCTAACCGTAAATCCTAACCTTACTAGCCCTCACTCTAGCCCTAACCCTGACTTAAACCCTAACCTATCTGTTAGTTGTAACAAGACTTTTGGTCCCGTTGACCCGATCTGCTTGGTTCCGGCCAAGCTTTTAACTACGTCCCCGTCATTCTTCATTTGTTATAAGTTTTTTTGTTTTTTTTTGGTCCCGTGTCCTGAAATGGTGCCTATTAGTATTTGTTAAGTTTGTGTTTATCAATTCAGTGTTAATGATGAAGGTAATTTGTAGCGCCCTTAAGAAGGGTCATCAACAAAGGATAAGAAGTAAAAACAGGGATGAACAAGCTGTTGAAGAAAGATGTTCCTGCTTGTGAAATTTGAGTAACCCGATTTTAGATGAGTGGAAGCTTCGATAGTAGTAGCAGCAACTAATTGTAGGTAGCTGAGGTATTAGATGTAGTTGTTAAGCCTAAATTTCATACTCTGTGATCGAAAATCGGTTATGAGGATACCAGCTTGCACTATGGCAACTTCAAAAGTAGCTGAGTCGGATATAGAGGTAGTAGGAATTATTTGTTATAAGTTATCAAGGGTTGCATCGAATCTTATACATTGAAGAGGGGATTTGGTCATTTTGCTCTTTCAGAACATCTTCAAAAGATACCCCATAGGACCTTCGTTCACATGCAGTTTCTGTTTTAAATTATTTGATAAGCTCTCAAATTAAGCTTGAAGAAGGATTGTCAAGTCCATAGATCTTGCTTTCGAGCGGGGAAATGCACTATTTAAACACAATCTATTATTATTATAAGAATTCGGTTCCGGCAAGTCCAAAAAGGTCTAGATATAATCTGACGCCGTACGTGAATATATGCAGAGCTGACACGGCTCCTGTCAATGTTAAATGGGCAATTTTTATGTGAGAAAACACCCACACACGATAGTAGTAAGCTCTCAAGTAGGGTTATCAAAACGCTTTTGATAACAGGCCGACCGGTAGTGGGGGTGTTATCTGGGTTTAAAGTGAGAAGAGACGATCACTGCATGACAATGCAATTTAGTTTTTACCCACTAAATGCCAATATGTGTGTAGGGCCTACCTTGATACCGAGTGACAAGTCTTGTTTGTAATTATTTTGGGCTTTTTTTTTTTTTTTTGTATTGTTCTGTTTTTGTTTTTTTATGGGCTGCCAGAATTCGACAGCCGTTGCTTCAAGCATCCTTAAAGTATCGGTAGTGGGCGGGGAAGCGTAAAAACTGTTGCCGCAGTTTGTAGTAGGCTGATTGCTAGCTCTTAAATTAAATTTGAAAAAAAAAAATTGCCGAAAGAGCGGGGAAAACTATGACAAAAACTAACCGCCAGTGATTTTGACACGTCTTTCTCCCTTCTTTTTTTTCCTTACATTGGTGTGATTACCAGTTTTACGTCCCCATGCAACACTGTAAGGTCATTTAAGAGACGGGCTACTTCGACCCTGCCTGTCAGGGCCAATCCGAGCTGAGAGGTAAAGTCCCAGCAGAGAAAAACCCAGATTGTCCGCGTCGGGGTCGAACTCGGGTCTTCCTCCTGACAGGCGAAGAGCCAAACATAACACCACAGCACCGGTTTTTACTATCTATTTTGTTTTTAATTTCCTGAACCGTGAACAGACTGGATTTGATCTATCTTCTGTCCTAGTCAGGGCGAAACTGGAACAAATATAGCGATGTAGCCTACGTGTACTAAGGAATATCGGCTATTCACCTCGTGCGCTTACGCAATCAACAACCCCCCTTCCATTTAATTAAGTTTTGTTTTCGCCAATTTAGTTCTATTTTGTTCTATCTCCAAATTTTCGTGAGGCAAATGTGTGCTATTTTGCTTCTCAGATAACGAGATCAAGTCACATTCTCGCCTTGAAAAAAAATCGATGGAGGTGGAACAAAAGATAATATTATATTATAGCTGAGGTTTCCTTCATCTCAGGTTCTTGACCGCACTGCCCAGTACATAGGCCTATAGGCTACACGTATCGTCATCGAGTGTCGCCAGATCCTGTCCTACATGATGACACTACCAGGCAGTGAGATAAACGGTTATTGGCCCTCGCGCACTAAACCCTCATTTCCGTAGAGATCTTTGTCTTCCCTGACAGTTTATGATTATACATTTGTAATACAAACGCGCAGATTGGTTTGCTTTGGTTACCAGTTTTACGTCCCTGCAACACTGTAAGGTCATTTAAGAGACGGGCTACTTCGACCCTGCCTGTCAGG
>JAUKPP010201921.1:0-14072 GCA_032273245.1 Phyllaplysia taylori
GAGAGTGAGAGAGAGAGAGAGAGAGAGAGAGAGAGAGAGAGAGAGAGAGAGAGAGAGAAGTGGGTGCTGAAGATTGTTGGCAGGAACTTTGGTAAGCTTGAGCCAATGAAGAAGATGAAAGTTCCAAGATGACGCAGTGATTGGCTGCATGAGTGGTTTGGAAGGTTGTACGCCGATTTGCTGATCCGTTTCTTGCTTATTTGATAACATAATCGATTTCTGTTACTTGAGTGAAAAATCATTGACTTTTTATAGCTTCATTAGCCTCTCGGCGTTCATTGATACGCATATTTTTGTCAATACATTAAAAAATACACAGCGGCCTAATGAAGGACAGAACACAGTTGTATAAATCAATCGGAGGGGGGGGGGGGGGGGAGAATGGGTCGACGATTTTGTCGGCTTTCAGACTCCGGTGTAAGAGGCATAATGTACACGTATTATTTCACGTTTCTACTTTTTGTGGCTTTTTTCTTGAATCCCAACAATGATGAGTCTGACCGGATATGATAAATGTGAGGGCCTGTTCCAATTCTGGCGTCCGTGGCTCGGACTATCCGCGCCTCTTTGATTACTCTAGAGCCTGTTTTATACCATATTGAAGGGGTGCAATGCGTTCCCACTTGCCCACTCCGTCTATCTATTTCTCATACATTGTTTCCGTTTATTGCGTCTATTGCCCTAGAACTGATTCATACTATGTAAAGAGGGGAAATATTCCTTATGAGCATGAGAGGAATGAAAGGGTGAAAAGGGCACAGACAGGTGAAGACCGAAGAGAATAAATAAGAAATATTTTATCGATGTGAGTGTATGTTTAATGTGCATATCTTTGTGTATAGTGTATGTATATTCCAGTCTGTGTGTCAGAAACAGAGAAAGAGAGAGAGAGAGAGAGAGAGAGAGAGAGAGAGAGAAACGCACAGAGAGAGAGAGACAGGTTTTGAGGGAGGGGAGAAAGAGGTTTTAGTAATACTGGAAATGCATGCACAACATAATGGCAAAGAGCTTATAATTCCATAAAGAGATGCAAGCTCGGTCTGGATTAGTAAGCGGAAAGAGAAAGAGAAATGTATAAGCAAAAGAGTAGCAAAATTCCTACTCTAGCTCGTCAGTACGTCGTAGTAATAGTAGTAGTAGTAGTAAGTATTGGGTTATTTATAGAGGCGCCAGCCTCAGCTGTTTTAGCCTCTTCTTGTTTTGGTTTTTACTTAAGCACTCAATTAGGCTTAAGTTACCCTGAGGATTGCCATTTGCGTGCTGCGTCAGCAGCAACTACGTCATAAGAGAGTAAAAAACTAGAATCAGGATGTGGTTGATATGAATCAATATTTATCGCTAATTTATAGGTTTTAGGTTAATAATAATTTTATGCAGCTAACCAGCTAAGCATTCGAATTTTACTACTTTCAAGTTATAACATTGCAAAAACACAACACTACTTCTTTACAAACTTCTTCCCAAAGATGCTACGCTATTTCAGAATCAATATTAAAAGTCGTCTTTCTTTGTCGGAAATAGTTTATTCAGAAGGCGAAGCCAGAACCCCCTCGCCTTTGATATAATCTCAAGACCCCACTGTATATCGACCTGTGAGCCCTATGTATTTTTAATGAGACAGACGGAAAAAGTAACACTCAAAAACATAACAAACCCCAAACTTTTATTTTGCCAAACCCTTGCGGAGTCAAACAAGAAATCGCGAAACAAAACACCACTCGTTTAGTGAATAAAATCCATGATCAGCTTCCCTCCCTCGGGTCTATCTTGTCAAGGCCGAAAGTCCCCCATAAGACCCTTCACGATAAGAATCGCGCAAACCGGAAGTCGAAGGGAAACGAGAGAGGCGGCGTAGTGGCCCCTCATCCGTCTGCCTGTTGCTCTGAGAGTAAACGCTATAAAATGAGTTAGAGGGCCGGAGCTTTTCAAGCTACAAGAGCATCAGAAATATTTTTCATCAGTGCCAACAAGACCAGCCTCGGTTCTTTCAGACCGGACCGGCTGCTGTATTGTTCTGCGTTCATGGGCTCCAGAGTCGGGAGACTTTTCAGTGAGCGAAGAGCAAACCGCAAGATTATCGTTAAGAGCACAAGTCTCCTGTGGGCGACGTCAGTTGACTCATTTCTTCTCTGCAAACAGAAACACAGCGCTAGATGCCTGCCTCTGTCTGTCTGTCTCTCTTTCTCTCTCTCTCTCTCTCTCTCTCTCTCTCTCTCTCTCTCTCTCTTCTCTCTCTCTCTGTCTCTCTGTCTCTGTCTTACTCTTTCTCTCTCCCTCTCTCTATCTTTCTCTCTCTTTTCTCTCTTTAAATTTCTAATTCTTTCTCCCTCTCGCTCTCTGTGTCTATCTTTCGCTCCCTTCCTCTCCTACCTTTTCCACTTTCAATTTGTTTTGTTTTTTCTCTTCATTCTCTCTCTATCTCTCTCTCTCTCTCTCTCTCTCTCTCTCTTCACATCATGCTGCCCTGCTCTGTCTCTACGTGTTCTTTTCTTTCCTTGGCTTTCTCTCTCTCTTTGATCCCCCTCCCATCTTGTCTCCCCTCCTCTTTCTTTATCTCTCTCCCTCTCTCTCTCTCTCTCTCTCTCTCTCTCTCTCTCTCTCTCTCTCTCTGCTTTCTTAGCTCTTCACGCTCTGCCTTTCTTTCACTTTCGAAGTTAGAATTACAAGTTATATATTTATGCAGGCCTCAGCTATGTTTTGCTGTTCTAGCCAATCTCTTTCTCTCTCATACACACGTACAAATTCCATCATCACACAAGCACACATACACACATACACACGCACACACACACACACACACACACACAACACACAACACAACACAACACACAGAGTCTCACACTGTCTTCTTTATCCCTTGTGAATTTTTTTCCCTTTCAAGGTATCAGAGATATTCCGTCAATACGTTCAACTCCTTTTTCTGGGTCCTTCTTTTTTGTTTGTGGTACAAAATCCCATATCTGAAGATGGTCTTTGAATCTAACAACACTAAAACGTTGCCATCGGGGAATTTTTCTAGGATAGAAGAGGCTATCACCGACGAAGAACTCAGTTTTAACCAGCATCTGTTGAGAACAAATTAGGCTCTTGGCCGATCAGTGGGCCGGAGTTCGATCCTCACGTTGGAGGAGCGTCCTCAAATTTCTCCCCTAGGATGTTATTTGCTAGGGTTGTGTCCAACTCAGCCCGGGTTCACTCTGACCGGACGAGTCGAAGTAGCCAACCTCTAAAACAACCTTATATTGCTACAATTAGCGCAAAACCAAACCAAACTTTACGTTTTAGATTTGAGAGCTCATATTCATGTTGAGATTGGTGCAGGCAGGGTCGAAGTAGCCAACTTTTAAAACGACCTTTTAGTGCTACAATTAGCGCAAAACCAAACCAAAATTTAAGTTTTGGAATTGAGAGCTCATATTCATGTTGAGATTGGTGCAGGCAGTGCGTGAGATAAGGCCCACGCCACACAATGTTACAGCTATAGCGAGTGGGAGCTGTTGGTAGCTGCATGCAAATGGCACCCTCGGACATCGCGCTTAATTCTAGATTAGTTGGCTCACAATCAATCAAACGGGCTGGGTTGTCAGTAGTGCTGACCAATGAATTGTTAAAGAGAATATCCGAATAAATAGGAATATCGCATATTTGTGAAGTCCGAATAACTGAACGCAAAATTTCGTTTATGCACAAAATGGTCATTTTGTATTTTCTAGGTCTGTTCACTTAATCTTTTTAATTTTCCTGGCATTTGTGGTATATTGGTTAGGCTCTTTGCCTATCATGCAGAGGATGGTTGTTTTGTTTGTTTTGGTTAGGGTTTTAGGGCTCCATAAACTCTATAAGGTCATTTCGGCGCAGAGGATGGGAGTTCTTCACGGTGAATATGCATCTCCTACTCTCCATTGGGACGGTGGGTCCCTCTTAATCCGGGTTGGCCGTGACAGGCAAGGCCGAAGAAGCCCACCTCTCAAGTGGCGTAAAACTAAATCCAAACGAAACCTTTCACTCGAAGAAAGTAACCGAAAACCCAACTCACAGTGCTACTCCTAAAAAACAGGCTAGCATGAGTATGAAATTGAGTCACAATTTGTTTGTAACTTTAGACTTATTTATTTCTAGAGGCACCAGTTTCTCTGGCTGTTTTAGCCTCTTGGAGTGAGTCACATAACGATATTAAAAGGATAGGGTCCGTCATTATAGAAGGCCAGAATATAAGCGCCGTGTCAGGATTCAATAAAGAGGTCGCTTACAACTTGAAGATTTTATTACGGTTCATTTCTCTTCTAAAATTATTAGAATAGAGGACTGACGTATTTGGATTTCGCCCACCCCTAAATGTCAGCGCGCTCACAAGGGGCTCGTTAGACCTTTGGGTAGGCCAGCATGTGTAGTGTAGTGGTTAGGCTCTTTACACACCACGCAGAAGACTGAAGTTCGAGGCCCACGTTGGATGAGCATCCCTGTCACTCTGACGGCATATCGTGTCCATCTCTGTCCATGTTGGGCCTGGTAGGCCGGGTTGAAGAACTTCACCCCTAAAAAATAATTACCTTGCAATATTAGGCTGTTTATCTCAGTGTTTGCTCGAGTACTTAGTTTCTGCCTTTCCAATAAGGCTGTCCAATACTCAATAATAATATTTTAAAAAAAGGAAAAATAGCTGGATTTTCCGGAAAGGAGGGGTCAGCTTTGCGCCTAAATGCACTGCAATGAAAATAACCCTTATTTTTCTAGCATAAATACGGAGTAAGGGATTGAACTATTTCATCCTGGGGTGTTGAAAACAGATTTGGCTGCATTGACACAAACTTACGGGCAACTTGTCTGTGTAAAAGAAATTCTTACTTAGCTTATTGAGTAGTCAAATAAGGGGGAAAATATCTTCTGATGTAGAGACGCTCTTATTACGTAATATGGCGCCATCGATTTTATTCTGCAGCAGTCATGTTCAAAATTCCATCTTCCACTTTTCCTCTGCAGTTGTTGTTATTGTTGTTGTTGCTTTGGTCTTATTGGTACCGTTGTTAAAAATTATGCCATTTTATTTTGTTGGTGATGATTATGAATTGATATTTTTGTTTTCGTTGTTGTTGTTGTTGCTGCTGTTTTGATTGATGATATTGTTCTTGTTGTTGCTGGTGCTGCTTCTATTGTTGATTAACTACAGGCGACCACAAGTAGTGACACAGTAAATAAATTCGGATTGAATTGAACACTTTGGAGCTTTAAAGATGGCGAGCAAAGGAAGACTAAGAAGAAAAGAATATTAAAGCATTCACATCTCATCTCAACTTTGGCCAGAACAATCGATCTTTTTATTTCATTCCCTCAAAGTGCCAGAACTACCTTCTGGCTATTTTTTTAAAAGAAAAAGAAATCAGAATATTGGACATTTGAAGGCCCAACTAATTCGATAAAAGCGTTAGAATATTACCTCACAGTGGGTGCCATTCGTTATGGAGGAAAATCGCAGCTGGGCTCTATCACAATGAGAAAGAACTCTTTTTTAATGAACAAGTTTTGAATTTTCCTCGAGTCGAACCATTGGTTGAATTGCGGGGGAAATAGAAAAAGAAGGAAATGTAAAAGGAATAGGCCTACAAAAGTAGGAATAGAAAAGAACGCAAAACAAAATTGAACGATACAGGTTTGAACCTGATCCTCAGAAACAGTTAACGTTCTTGCATCGTTTGATTAGCAGATGACACCACGATTTTGTTCCCGTTTCTTTCGTTAGATCTTCTCCGTCGGTCCACCGCTTTATCTCTTCTCTTTTTTTGTCTTATTAATCCTTATTCGCATAACTGTCTCTCCTGAAATCTTAGTTGTTATCTCAAACGGACATACAGCTTCATGTAGATCGTCAATTAGAACATTTCTCTTCATCTCTATCTGTCAACTTTTCTCTCTCTCCTCTGTCTCTTTCTCTCAGACAAACATATGCACAAAATACACAAAAAGACAAACAAACACACACACACCTACACACACACACATATCCTCTGTATCACAAGTAACCACACACACACACACACACACACACACACACACACACACACACGCCCACACACACACACACATACACACACATACACACACACATCCTCTGTCACACAAGTAAGCACACGCAAACACAGACAATGACACACATACACACATACACACACACACACACACACGCGCGCGCACACACACATACACCAACACTCTCAGAAACACCGACATACAATCCCTCATCAACTTTTTACGATAAATGATTATCTTTTGGAGACATTCCTCAATTCTCTTTGACTCACAACATTCTAACCCTATCTTCTCATTCCCATCTACACTGTAGTAGGCCCATGTATCAATCTACAAATCAGTTGATTTTGATACCAGAAAAAAACTTCAATAGATGAGGATTAATCGGTAGAAAACAGATTGTTTATACCTCTCACTGTCTTCGAGTTACTTCAGTTTAGAATCTATCAATATAAAAAAAACCACCCTGTGTTGCCAAAAGTTTCCTATGATACGTCAATCAAGATATTAACCCATTGAGCTTGCTTGCTGACAGATGCAGCACCGAGAAAAGGGCGGGCAGCTGCTAGGCTCGGACGCGGAGTTAGGCAAAGGCCGTCCAAGCCTTGATCAGTCAGTAAGGCGGAGCGTCCACTGACCTTTTGTCAGTTGCAGGCCAGGCTCATCTATATATGATATATACATATGAGCCTGGCCTGCAACTGACAAAACAGGTCAGTGGACGCTCCGCCTTAGGCAAAGGCCATTCAAGCCTTGATCAGTCGGTAATGCCAGGCCTCTTTTGCCAAAGGTCGGTCACCGCTCTATCACGTGTCAGTGAGGATTGCGAGCTAACAATGCTGGCTTACTGCAATGACCCCGTGCCCTTTTTGGTTTGTTTTTGTGTTTTTTTACGCTCGTTGAAACACTGTAAGGTCCTAGTTTCGACCCTGCCTGTCAGGGTCTACTTGCCCCCAGCCTGATACTGAAGAGCCTGGCCATTACACAAAAAGTGCTGGTCACGTCCAGTTTGAACTTCATGTGTTTTTATTGTTTTTTTAACTCATAGTTTCCTCACAGATGGCATTAGAAGTGATGAGAAGTGAAGAGTTGTAGGAGATGGCGAGAAAGATCATTGCTGACCTTTACATCATTACCTGTTATTTCTACCGATTTATCTTTTCTGTTGTGGATACTATTATTTATGAAAACAAAAGGTATTCATTCAATTGTCTCCATATTACTTATGCAATGTTCTGAGGCATAGCATAATAATATTGTTGCTATAAATCACTAGAAAACATGCACTACCTAAGAAATGCTAAAATATATCAGATTCAACAGCAGTACGAGTACATGTATAAGCATTTTCATCCTCGGTGATGATGTTGAATTTCAGTACAGAAACTGCAAAGAAAGTCTATGAACCCTTGTTTATTGTTTGTTTGTGTGTTTGTGTATTTTGGCTATAAATCTGTTTAACTGTCTAAGGATTGAACAGATTTAAAAACTTAAAATTCATCCCCTCTCCGGATTTTTATTCATGTGAGCAAAAATAATAATGACGATGATTATTACATATTTCATTTAGCGCATATTCCTCCCTTGAATGCAGGCTGTATGCACTTTGGGATCTATTAAGTAGTTGGGTTTCCTTCTTTGCACGATTTCAGGAATGTCGTCAGCAAAGTTCTTTTAGTCGTAGTATTGCAATATTCATCTGAATGAATAGCTGAGTATGAATGGCTAGCTATGAGAGACAGAACCATTGGTAGAACCGATTTTCCATGGCAGAGGGTGGCCATACATAGTATGGATGAAAACTGCCTGAGGCGGACACTCATGGAACGGAGGCTAAACGGAAAAATACGGAAAGAAGACCAACAGGAGCAGGATACGCGATTTAAGAATGGAGCCGAGGTTGGAAACAGGAGATGGGAAAATTTGATAGAGGATATGGCGGAGTAGGAGACGACGCGGGAACAGAGGAGTAATGTACAGGATCGTGAGTCGGGGAAAGTGGAGACGCTAACATCTCCGCCGAAATAAATCGATGTATGAAGCTGAAATTTCATCACAGGAGGGGAACGTCTTTTTACTTAGTCATAATCTGGGTATGTTATCGACGATACCTAAGCCAGGCCGAGCAGCCCAAGCTTCTGTCTTTCATTTCCCTAATGGTCATGCGCTTAAGCAAGGATAAGATTGCAGTGGGGCATGTTATTAGCGTTGGTCAGACACGTATGGATTTTGTCTCAAATTGTATTGGGGAGACATCGAGAGTGGTTGATGCTCCCCGAGGCTTGGAGATTGTTTTAGATTTTGCCATTGTTATTGAGGAGATGATTTTCCGGTTTCCCATACATGTTTTTAGAACTTTGGCCAGATGATATCTTAATGACCATCTTGAAGTAATGAGCATCACGTTATATTCACTCACCACCGCATTGAAACTGGGAAGGGGGGAGGGGTCGTCAGTGGTACGCCGTCAAGAAATGGGGAGGTTCCGGGTTTGAATACTAGTTTTTTTTCGTGGCTCTGATCCACGTTTTACCCGAGAAATATGTAAATTTCGGATGCCCCTCCTCTTAAGTGACCTCATTGTAGGCTATTGCAATGGAACTGTGCCAAAAAACCCAAACAACCAACCAAAGTCAACATGTGGCGCCATGTACGTTTGCTGCTATTTTAACTGAACAACAATTAAAACAGCAATTTAAACGGCAAAGGCAACTAAAATGGCAACAGCAACTGACATAGTAGCAGCAACCGAAACAGCAACATGAAGAAAGCAGTTGAGTTACCACCAATAGCATCAAGTACCGGGGTAAAGAAAGGGGCAAGTCATTAAAAAAAAATTGAGAACACCGTACTAAACTTGAGTGGGGAAAATAGGGCAGCACCCATACATCTAGTAGATTGAAGCCTTCATTATGAGTATACAAGTATACAGATAAGAAGTAAGCAGCCGTTTAAGGGAGAAGTGAAATATCTTATGTATGTGAACTTTGAACTTTATTGATACCGTATTTGAAACTCAGATTTTTACATTGTTGCTACTTTCCAACATTGGTGAAATTACCCTCAAGGGAAGCTAGAAGAAGCTAAAAAACAGAAGGTTGACGCCCCAATCACTATATAACTCAGAACTTCTTGAGCAGCTCCATTCTCCCTATCTTAGGCGGAGTGTCCACTGACCTGTTTTGTCAGTTGCAGGCCAGGCTTATATGTATATATCATATAAATAGATGAGCCTGGCCTGAACTGACAAAACAGGTCAGTGGACACTCCGCCTTACTAGCAGTTGTGGTGTAATGTTAGCCGCCTCGCTTATGTTCGCAGAGGATGGGACTCAGATCCTCACGCTAGACAAGCGTCAACATCTCTTTCCTGGGATGTTGTGTTCCTCCGGAGAGAAGGAGTACCGAGAGAGGCAACTTACCTCCCTTTATGACACAACTCCTAGTGCGTTTCTTCAAAAGTGGTGCTACCCTGCTAAGGTCCAAGCCAAAATGGCGAAACAAAAGCTGGGTTCTCTGTAAATAAAAACGTCTTAATAACAACCAGATGAAAAGAACAAGACACACACTTTTTTTAGAGTGCGCGGGCAAACAGAAAATCTCATCAATATTATTATTAACCTAAAACCTATAAATTAGCGATACATATTGATTCATATCAACCACGTCATGATGCTAGTTTTTTACTCTCTTATGACGTAGTAACGCACTTGATTGAGTACGGACTTGAGTAGCTTTTCTGCTACTCTTTTGAGTGAACATATTTTTTTCCTCTTCCCACTTATTAATCCAGACCGAGCTTTCCCCTCTTTATATATATAAGCTCTTTGGTGGGACTCCGATCCTCACGCTAGACAAGCGTCAACATCTCTTTCCTCTCAGCCCGGGTTGATCCTAGCAGGCAGGGTCGAAGTAGCTAACCTCTAAAAATTATCTCACAGTGTTACAAGCGACGTAAAACCATAAACCAAACCAAAGCAAACCAATCTCTTTATTTGTGTTACTCTATAACTACATGTACGATATTGTTTCATCGATCTTACTCATCCTCAATTCTAATGGGAAATTAAAGAATGGACCTCGGCCGCCCCCTCGTGATGTACATGGCGCGAGGACTAAGCCACATTTAGACAACGTAAACCTCTCCTATCGGTCCTCAATTAGCCAAATCCGAGGTTCCCCGATACTCAAATCGTCCCTGAGACAAGTCGCCAGTTTTGAGTGACCAGTCCATGAGAGTGATGGATTGTGCCAAGTTAGCGATGCGAAGAAATGTCAGATAATTACTTTGGTGGGCCACTAAGTGGAGACTGGTGTAGTCCCCGGGTGTCGGACAAATGTATGAGGTGCGCGGAGATACGCGACAACTGATGCAGGCACTGTATCATCTCCTTTTATTTAACAGCCGCAAGACTAAGCCCCCTGCTGTATTTTCCGTCACTGTCACTCTCCTTCTCACTGCCTACTCTCTATGTCTTTCCTATCTATCTCTTTTAATAATGCGCTCGACCTTGATACGGCTCTCTCCCAATCTGCCTCTCTCTATTTCTCCCTCTCTCTCTCTCTCTCTCTCTCTCTCTCTCTTCTCTCTCTTTCATCATCTTTCACTCTCTCTTTGCCTCTTGTCTGGTGATGCTCTCTCTCTCTCTCTCTCTCTCTCTCTCTCTCTCTCTCTCTCTCTCATGCTCTTTATCTTTCTCATTCTGTCTCTCTTTCAATTATAATTAACAGATTTCTCTCTATTTCCCTCCCTTCTTGAGTATCTCTGCGTATTTCACTAATATGCTCGCTCTCTTTACTAATTTTATAGACAGGTAAGGGTTCAGAGGCTTTGTCAGTGATAATAATATGGAATCGCCCTCCGGGAAACTTAAATCTGCTAAAGTAAAAAAAACACCACAAATCAAACAGGATAACATAGCAGCAACTGGCATCTCTGCAAATAATTTTCTCCAAACATCAACTAACGACACATCCACGTCCCTATCCTCATCAACCCCCCCCCCCCTCTCCACGCCCACATCCAGAGCAACTCTTGGCAACAGACTGATCACCACACGTGTATCTCTGGAGACCTCAAGTCCCCCATCTCCTGGACACTCGGGCTCTCCCTGGCTGCGCGTGGTCAGACATTGTCCAGACAGGACAGCACAGATCCAGGCTTGACGCAGTAATGAAATGCAGGCCTTAACTGGCGTGGACCTCGAGGGGAAGTTGCCGAGTCCGGTCCTCCCTGGAGAGTGATTGGCCAGCGGAGTCTATCGTGCTGAGACCATGATGTCCAGCTCCAGTTCCCGCCGAGAATTCTCGGATTCTGTAGTTGAATAACTGAATGACAATAAGGCGTTGTGTAAACGCACTACACAGGGTGTTGTGTTCATTGGTCATTAAAATAATAGTATTCCTTCCAGTCCGCTCCGTGAATTTGAAGTCGGACTACGTGATTTGGTGCTCAACACTGCTACTACTGCGGGTGCCAGCTTCCCAGCGGGCAAATAGAAATTAGCGAAAAGCATCGGACACCCATTTCGTTGACGTGAAATAGAAAAATGATTGATTGGAGATTATCAAGAAATTGTATAGCTATGAAGTGAGCACAGAATCTGTTAGGCCGCGCGTCCACTTACATGTTATGTCAGTTGCAGGCCAGGCTCATCTATATATGATATACACAAATGAGCCTGGCCTGCAACTGACAAAACATGTCAGTGGACGCTCCGCCTTAGAGAGAGAGCCAGTGGTCGGGCGGTCAGTGAACTCCGTTTCGCGGCGAAGGTCAAAATATCAAGCAATGCGGAGATAAAGCAGCTGCTAAATGGGTGACTAACTATTGTTGTGTTTGCTTTTGCAAATCAGGCCCAGCTAGGCCCACACAAGCGCTGCGCAACCGCAGCCAGCAGTGGCATGCTTGAACGTGTTTAGATATATCTCAGCAGAGAGACGGAGATGTTCATCAAACGTGGGACCGAACTCCTATCCCTTGCACGATATGCCAAGAGCCTAATCATTACACCACACACAGATGCTGATCAATAGTCTGTAGCACATTATGAAATCGCATTTTTTCATGTACTGGTTATGTTTTCCATGTCAGCTCATACTTTGCGCTGGCAGTTCTTAACACTTTTTCCCCACTTGAGCTGTACAAAGGCATAAAATGATTTTCTTCTCATGCCAAGTATTCAAATTTCTACAGTCGCTGATTCTTTCAATATCAGATCGAAAACGGTAGGATACTGTTTTTGTTGTTGTTGTTGTTGTTGTTGTTGTTGTTGATGATCAAGGGCTTATATGGGGTTTTTTCATCCTTCAAGTAGTCTTAAAGACCTACAGAGTTATGGCAGTCTAGCTCTGTACCGTCGGAGTGGAGAGCCTTAAAATTGGCCCCTTGGTCCTGCACGAGTGCAATGCAGTCTCAAGACCTCTCCGGACCGCTGAGTGCAATGCAGTCACTGAGTAATTTACTACCACTATCGATACAACACTTGGACATGATGGTTGCAGCCATTGACTCAGAGACAGAACCACGCGTATGTCACATCATTTTAATGTTGCCCTCATGCAGTAACTTCGGTGAAATAATTAACAAAGTTTACCACAGCGGGCTAGTAGAATACTGTATAGATATCTAGTAACGATTTTGAGGCAGCTCAGTTTTCTTAAATTATCCTCAGCATCTTTCTACTTAGAGGAACAAAACCACTTACTCAAGTTCACACCTCGCTGCCTTTGATCCGATATTCCAAAGGTGGTTAATGCTCTTAGTCAGAAATAGCACGGCACGAGAGAACATTCCAGAGATTTGGTCAATAACCCATCTTCACTAGCAACTGATCGTGGAAAGTATCTCGGTAGATAGGGTCCGAGTTGTGTGTCGAGCTGTGAAGAAAATACAAGAACGTGTTTCCTGTCAAGGGCTGCGGGGAGAGAAAAAAAAGTGGAAAAAGGATGATGCATTGTTGCGAATTCCGACTACGGACGCCTGGGGGTAAACATTGGTTCTGGTAATCTGAAAGAAAACAGCAGAAGCAACCATTACTGGCGCCATGGACTCTCTTATTCACGAGTCGCTTCTTTAATTAAAGTGAATATTTACTCAACCGAGGGATCTTCCCAACAGCTGAATATAAATGTGTGCACTGGGTGTTTTCAGTTTTTGATTGGTCGTCATGCGCTTCTCTTCACGCTTTCGATCTTTCTCTCCCGCCTTCTATCTCTGTCTCTGTCGCTCTATTTCTTTTCCATGTTCTCTCTTTTTTGTCTTTCTTGCACTCTCTCTCTCTCTCTCTCTCTCTCTCTCTATCTCTATCTCTCTCTCTCTCTCTCTCTCTCTCTCTCTCTCCAGGGGCGAAGGGCGCTTCCTAAGTAGGAGCAAGCAAAATTAAAATGTAGGTTAGAATTAGATCTACCTAATATTTAAGAAAAAAAACACCGGTAAATGGCTTAAAATTTATAGAAAAAATTAAGTAGATTTTTCAGGCAGTCAAAAAGATGGAGCAAACATTGCTTCTTTGCTTGTATAAACGCTACGCCCGTCTCCCCCTCTCTCTCTCTCTCTCTCTCTCTCTCTCTCTCTCTCTCTCTCTCTCTCTCTCTCTCTCTCTCTCTCTCTGGGTTTACGCATGTCACTCGTTCATAATATAGGGTGAGCCAAAAAAAAAATAGATTCCTCGGTTTTCGCCATATTTCGCTTAATAGTCTACGGATTTCTACGAAACTTCGCACATGGTAAGTATGTTCAGCCGGATCAAGTTCCTAAAAATTTAATTGCAATTGATTCTCGGAAAGCGAAGAAACGCGCATTTTAAAAAATCATGTGATTTTCCAAAAAAATCGGTTCGTTCGTTTGCAGTACCTGCTCCTCATTCCGTTGTTAATGCTGTTTTTAAAGGAAAATTTTCGAGAGGTCAACACCTGATGGAAAGGATTTCGTTAACAGAGAGTTTTCAAGACATATCCGAAATAGCTGAAACTAATTGTCTCATCAAGTCCTTGGGATCGTCTTCAATGGATCGTTTGTCGGAATCAGTCATCATCATGTTGTCGTCT
>JAUKPP010202032.1:0-24291 GCA_032273245.1 Phyllaplysia taylori
CAAACAAACAAAACAAACAAAGCAAACCTATGGGAGGGGGGGGGGGAGACTTTGTCTGCTGGGGTAATAATGATTGTAAAGCGCATAGAGCCTGCTTTCGAGCAGGGAAATGCGCTATATGAATTAAATGCAGTCTTTATTATTATTATAGTTACCGGCTTGTCCCAAGGTTCGCGTATATAGTCACAATTCACAATATTTTCATGAGCATAATAATTACTCTTTGTTTTCTCTGTGAAAAATGTATCCCCATGAAAAGAAAGAGACGATGTCATGACTACCCTGTGCCTCCACTGGACACCCGAAGGACCTCGAAGAGGAGGCAGACCAAATACAATCTGGCGACGTCCAGTCGAGGCCCAAATGAAGTCCCGGAAGTAGTCTTGAGAGATATTGGCCATTGTGGCACAAGATAGTGAGTTATTCCTATTTATTTAGGCCTCAGAGATAAAATCTTTTTCTATCGAAGCCTCGCTTAAATGAGAATGATTCAACTTTTACTGTACTTCTACTTATCACACGTCAGTTTCATAAAAAAAAAAAAGGTCAGAATATAGAGTAATAATGGATAAATAATAACGGATTGCATTTATATAGCGCATATCCCAATTACTTGCTCTATGCGCTTTAAAATCATTATTACCTCAGGAGACCAAGTCATTCAGAAACCTTCTCAACTTCCTGGGAAACATAGCCTACAGTGCAAGCTGCCATTTTACAAGCACTCAAACACTAACATACGGACAAAATCGTTCGCTGTCTATAGCCGGGTACCCATTTACACCTGGGTGAAGTGATGAAAATTTGTGTAAAGTGTCTTTCCCAAGGACACAACGTCGGGCCCGAGTTGGGATTTGAACCCGCAACCTTCCGATTACGAGTCCGGCAGCCTAACCACTAGACCACCGACGCCACAGTCGGTCAATACATAGATTCTACTAAGATTGCAAATAGCCTAAGTTGGAATTACGACCGAGGGTAACCTGGGATTTCTGTAGGCTACTGAGATTGAGGGAGCAAGGGTGTGAAATCAAGGGACATAACCTTTTAACTCAACGAGGGACATAACCAAGTTGTTCTTTTCAACCAAGGGAAATAACCAAGTTATTCTTTTGGGACAATTAGGCAATTTGTCATGCCATTTTTAAAAAAAAAAATTTGTGAAGTCTGCGATCCCCAGGACACATGTATTTGAATTCCATATGTAATTGTCTTTACAATGGTGTAATGTAAAAAAGCTATACTTATTTCAAGTAAGAGAAAAAAAACGCCCGGGTTTAATGGAAATCTGAGCCCCCTATCTGTAAGACCTGCCTTATGGTAACGGTAAATGAACCGGTGTCTCTGGGGAGGTGGTTAGGCTCTTCGCCTATCGCACGGGAGACAAGAGTTCGATCTCATGTGCGAAGCCATCTGCGCTTTTTTTTTTTTTGGGGGGGGGGGGGATTCATCCTTCTCAACATAAAAAGAGAGAGAGAAAAAATCACAGAAAAAGATAAGCGAAGACTTTCTTTGCTTAAAATGTTCAAAGTTGAACTCAAACGGAATAAATTATTATCATTTTAAAGAACTGTTTTGATATAATCTGAGCTTGGCTTGTTATTATATCTCTCAGGTATAAGCATGCAGTATCAAGCACCCAGGGCCGAGCAAGCAGAACCAATCAAACAAAACCAAGCACGCAGGACAAGGGAGCGAAACCAAACACGCATGACCAAACACGCAGGACCAAACACACAGGACAGAGCCAGCAACACCAAACACGCAGGGCCAAGGCAGCAGGACAAGTCAAGCAGAACCAGAGACCTGAGATAACATTATGTTTGCCCGCATGAGGAGATTGCGCGATGATATGACGCGACGACTTGACATGATGATACGACGCGATTATTCCACGCGATGATACGACGCGATTATTCCACGCGATGATACGACGCGATTATTCCACGCGATGATACGACGCGATAAGGAGATTGAGGGGTTTACATCGCGCGCGATTCAGGCCGTTCGGAATCAAACCCTACTTCGATCATTGACGCGGTTTCAATATAATATCTCGAAATTCTCGAACTTCGTCTTCGTTTCTCGACTGATTTGTATTGAGTTGAACGATCACAATAATTCATGGTCACATTGAAGCAAATTACAACAAAAAAAATCGCGCCATTGTCCCGCGTTCTCCTCATGGGGCAGATACATATTTTTTCGACAAGTGCACCAGCCTGCATAAAGAAGGCCATGACCGGCCCCTTCAAGAAATGACTTTCCAGAGATCAACAGATCTGTCCGGCATCACAAAGATTTCAACCGTCAAAAGAAGTCAACAGGATTTCCAGGATAATTAATTTCCTTTGTTGCTATTTCTGTGTTTATTGACAAAAAGAAAAGAAGAAAAGAAAAAAAATATGAAAAAAATTACAGAAAAACAAACAAAAAAAAGAAAAGAAAAGAAAAGAAAAGAAAAGAAAAGAGAAGAGAAGAGAAGAGAAGAGAAGAGAAGAGGAAGAGGAAGAGGAAGAGGGAGAGGGAGAGGGAGAGGGAGAGGGAGAGGGAGAGGGAGAGGGAGAGGGAGAGGGACGGAACCCCACACACACAAAAGAAAAAGATTAAGTGGAACCATTCACACATCATACAGTTGTCGACTTTCAATTTTCAACCGCCAACTCTATGATCTGCAAATAGGTTTTCACGGAAATTGACCGCCAGTTTGCTTCTGCTGTCTTGAGTTTTTGTTTGTGTTTGTTTGTTTGTGGGTCTCTCTGCTCCTTCGACACTGTAAGGTCATCGGCAACGATTTTCCCTATTCTCACTCTTCCATTTTGAAGCCTCTTTACCGGCGCTGTGGTGTAATGGTTAGGCTCTTCGCCTTACATGCGGGAAGACTCTAGATCGATCCCCGGTCGCGGACGATCTGGGTTTTTTTCTGTTAGGTTTTTCCCCCTCTCAGTCCGGGTTGGCCCTGACAGGCAGGGTCGAAGAAGCCCGTCTCTTAAATGACCTTACAGTGTTGCAGGGAACGTAAAACTGGTTACCAAACCAAAATAAAAAGCCTCTTTATTTTGCAACACCGGAAAGCAAACGGTGAGGGAGAGGGAAGATGAGAATGATACGCCATAGAACGTACACCAGCCATACGTTTTATGGTCATCACTATGTGTTGGGAGGATGTGCGAGCTTTCTTCATCGGAGAGGATATTCCCCTCCCCTTATGGCACCTGCCCTATGGTGTAATGGTTAGGCTCTTCGCCTGTCATTGTCATGCAGAAGACCCGACTTCGATTCTAACTTTGGACGATCCGGGTATTTTTCTGCTGGGATTTTTCCTCTCTCCGCCCGGGTTGACCTTGATGGGCAGGGTCGAAACAGTCCGTCTCTTAAATGACCTTGCACTGTTGCAGGGGATGTAAAACTGGTAGCTAAACTTAACCCTTTTGGCTGAGTGATGATGATAATATGATGTGGACCGGTGCTGTGGTGCAATGGTTAGGCTCTTCACCTGTAACGCGGAAGATCTAGGTTTTTTTCTGCTAGGATTTTTCCGTCTCAGTCCGGGTCGGCCCTGACAGGCAAGGTCGAAGTAGCCTGTCTCTTAAATGATCTTACAGTGTTGCAGGGGACGCCAAACTGGTAACCAAACCAAACCAAATCAAGTTACGATCGATTCTAAACTGTAATAACTCTAAACGGTAAGAGAGAAAAGTAAACGTTTTTTTTTGCACATCATTTACTGGCCATTTAAGTTTTGCATTATACTTGATAAGATAATGTTGAAAGAAAAGGCTTTATTAAAAGGAGTTAGTGAAACAAGGACCTTTCTAAATCATGGTGTAATAACAGCGCACTGGTACACCAAAGAGGACTGTTAGGAGCCATTGTAAGTATATGAAAGCAATAAAAAGATGGCTAGAACTAGAATTGTTTTTCCAATGAACAATAAAATAGCCTAGGCTGACTACCAATTTAAGCTCTGACTTCATGCCTTGCGAAAATGAAATTGAAATAGTGTGTGTTTTATTGTTTGAAGTTAAAAAGCGATGGGTGTTTCTGGAAGTATCAAATTAAGGAAGTGGTCCTATTCATCGAACACAATGCACTTCACAAGTCCACTTTTTTTGCTATCTTTGTTGTTTTAGCAATTCACATTACCAGTTTCTATCAAATGTTGATATCAACTTTTTGTTGAGTTTTGGATGTGCTTTTATATTGCTGCGCTCAGTTGAAATTTTCTCAGAAATGCAAGGGCGGGACCCTCTGTCTACTTAGCGCACGAGACGCACTTGGTAAATGACAGTAAATTTAAATGCAATATTAGCGTCATCTCTGCGTGCTAGAAATCGGGGCCTGTTCACCCAAGAGTCAAACTAGAACTGTCAGTATGTTCATGAAATCGGTTGATCTTGGTACCAGAAAAGAAACTTAAATTACTGAGGATTAATCGATAAATAGCAAAATGTTTCTATCTAATACTGTCTTTGAATTATTTAAGTTTCGAATCGATCAATAAAAAAACACACCCTGCATTACTATACATGTAGTAGCCTACTCTCCGACAATGCAAAACCTCTATGCAAGGGACTGGCATCTCTATTTTGACACTTGTTCACAAATTTCTTGTACTGAATTACCCATTCAAACTTATTGCCAGAGTGCTGTCCCCTCTATACCCCTTGTTTACATTCAGCCAGAGGAACCGAGTCGCCTTCTCATCTAAGTAATCTCAGCCTTGCTTGGCCTAACGGCTAGATCTACTGGAGTGACATTACATTTATAAGTTACAAGTTAGTACACATCTGAGTAGGCCTCCTAGAGATCTAGATCCAGGCCTACCCTACCGCAGTAATTTTGGGAAGATTGAATATTACCTGACCACTCACTCAGACATAAAATAACTTCACAATATAAGTAAGGCCGGTGGGGGTGTGTGTCACACTCACAGTACAGTGTGTGTGTGTTGGGGGTTGGGTGGGGGAGTTCAGGGGGATTTCCCCCTTGAACTTGAACAAACAATGATGAATAGATCTTTCCGAGATTCTTCATTGAGAAAGATTAAAACCGGGGGAAAATCACCGCTGGTCTGAATTATATACTTCAATCTTACTGTAATTTTTTTGGAATTAGCTTACTTAGAAAGTGTGGTCCTGATACCTGAGCGAGTTAACTTTGAGTTTGATAAATTGAGTGTTAGTATTATTAGTATTAGTATCAAGGTTGCCCCAGTTTTCACCCACCTAAGAATAAGAACACGTAGGAATACACACTTTAACACTTTTAGATTCCCATTAGGTGGGCGAGAGGTGGCACTGGGCAAAAATTGCAGCAGAAGAGATGAGATATATTAGTAGTACTAGTGTTTACTTTAAATCATTTTGGCCTACTTAACTACTTACTGTGACTACTACTACTACTACTCAGGTTGTGCCATCACACACAACCATAAGAGGGGGTTAGGGGTCAGTAGTTAATTAAGGAGAGTGATCCTCACTTGAATCCTAAAGATACGTTTTATAGTGGGGCAGGTTGCCATGTGAGGGTTAATCTAGGGTACGTTTATATAGTGGGGTGTGTTAATCCTGCTGGAAAACTTGGTAGGCTACATGGCAAAGTGGGAACGGCAGAAGGAAATTGTGTTACAGCTACAACTACAACACTGGCAATAAGGTTTCCTAATTTGAAGACGACATTATTTTTGGCAGACACTAATTTTAAGAGGTTTCTTTTATCAGATATTGGAAGAAGGAGAACAAAGTGTCCCCAAGATAAACAAAAGGAGACCCATTAAGAGTATTTTGGTTTGGTTAGTAGGTTTACGTCCCCTGCAACACTGTTGGGTCATTTAAGACACGGGCAGCTTCCACCCTGCGAAAGATCAAAACTTACTCGACATCATCATTAATCTGTACATATCAGTATAACTAGGGTCTGAGGTTTAATGGTCAGGCTCTTTGTCTATCATGCACGAGATGTGAGTTTGATTCCCACCAGAGAACAATTCTCTATGTCTTTCTGCTGGGATCCGCCCCTCTCAGTCATGGTTAGTGCTGACAAGCAGGGTTGAAGTAGCCCATCCCTTTTACCTCACATGTTACAAAGGGGATGTAAAAAAAAGACAAACCAATGTCAGTAACATTTGTAACGTAAGTCTCAGTGCATTTGTTGTTGTTGTTGGGATCAGGGACTTATATATATGGGTTATGCACCCTTCAAGTAGTCTTTACAACCTACAGAGCTATGGCAGTCTAGCTCTGTACCCTGGGAGTGGAGAGCCTTAAAATAAAATTGGCCCCTTATTACTGTGAAAGTGCCAAGCAGTCTGAAGACCTCTCAGGACCAGATGACTGCTAAGTGCAATGCAGTCATTGAGTAATTTACTGCCACTATCGATAAAACATTAGGACATGATGGTTGCTGTCACTGACTCAGGAGCCAGAACCATGCGTATGTCACATCATTTTAATGTTGCCCTGTTGCAGTAACTTAAGTGAGATAATTCACAAAGTTTGCCACAATGGGCCAGTCTCAGTGCATAGATCAACATATGGTGGAAATATTTCTCAATCTTTGCCTCATCTTCCAGGTCTTGCCGTCGCGGTCACCGATATCGCCTTTGAAGGAATTATCACTATCAGAATGAAATAGGGAAAGAGTTCTTTATCACCTGTGAATGAATCATGGAGTCTGAAGAAGAGGATGTTATATTTGAGGTGAGTGGAAGGAAATATCACATGAGAACTTCAAATAAATAAAAAATTGTAGTTGATGTTTGTCGATAAATGTTGACACTTTTGCAGGGGACAGGCAGCGTCGGACTATCTGCGCTCTACTCATTTAAACGTATGCAGCCTGTAAAATGGCAGCTTCTGCTGGGGGTAATATAATGATTGTAAAGTGCATAGCTTGGTTTTGAGTGGGGATATCGCTATATAAATGCAATCCATTATTGTTTAATGGCCTCGGTAGTCTAGTTGTTTAGTGTCCAGACTTATAATGGGGAGTTTGTGTGTTCGGGCCCAATGTTTATTTGCAGTATGCCGAGATCATCTATTTTAATCATTCTAGGGTTAAACAGTATAATAATTATGAGTGCCACGCAAAAATGGTCGTCTGTCACGATCACAATGAAAGTTCCTCCTTTTCTAAAATTCTGAGTTGAGACCCATGGTTGTTGAATGAAATATTGTTTTACCAATGAAAATGTGTTAAAATTTTCAGAATTCAGTTCTGCATCAGTTTTGGAAGGAGGCAGGAGGCTCAGAAATTGAGACAGAGCCTCGCCCGACAACATCACTGTATGCTGGGATTCAAGACTCTTTAGTGAATGAAAATGACAAAACTAGCAAGTCTTCGCCAAGCTCCTTGAAGTGTTTGCTCGGAGACGATTATCAACAATTGTTTGGTCTACCACAATGGGTTATTTACCTGTTTGTGTCTCCAGCGACTGTGGAAAGTTTGGTTTGTATTGTGAAGTTCACCTCTCTCTTGTAGATGTTTCTGTCAAAAGTAGGCTACTGTTTTTATTCTAGAGAAAAGAAAGGGGACAATTTTTTGGTGATTTTTATATGGATTGCTCATCACCTAGCAGAAAACAGATTACATGGAACAAATATTTTGAATATATATTCTTTTGCCGTTCACAGGCACTCATCAAATTGAGTTGTTTCACTAGCTGCTCTTATGTGATTCAATATAAGACCAACCCAGATCTGTTGAATGCATTAGGATCAAATACATAATGACATTGCTATTAATTCAGAAACTTAATGAATGCTTTTTTCGCATATTACTTTTGTCATTTCACATTTGCCAAAGTAACATTTTATTGTTTTGATGAAACAAACAAAAACTGCTATTTTTTTTTAGCATGAAGAGCTTATTTTGTTACATAAATAGAAAACTATTAGATGCAAGTGATTTTAGGTTGTATTGCTGGTAGAATAAGACCAGGGATATTAACAAGGCAATAAATGCTGTTCTTGCCTAAAAATAACAGGAGCAAATGTGGAATGACTGACAACATGTAGATTTCATGTTTACAGGTTTCAATGAATTATTTTGTCGTATTTCTTTTGAAATTTCCCAGTACCAAGCTCAAATGCAGCAGACGCTTAAAAGGCTTTTGTCCTCAAAGCTCCTTTTAGATGATGACAGATGTTTTCTGTCAAATCTCATGGAGGAAGATGCAAAACCAGAGCAGCTGATCCCTCGAAGACAGTATCTAGACTTGTTGAGGTGGGTCCTTGAAGTCGGATTTTGGGTAAATATTGATTGTAAAGCACGTAGAGCCTGCTTTCAAGCAGGGATATGCGCTGTATAAGTGCAGTCATTATTATTATTATTATCAAAATATATGGAGTAGGCTATTTCTTGAAGAGTTTTATCACCAAATGACCACAACATTTTTCAGTACACTAGGTACAGAAATGAAGGCTATGTGTCTGGTATTAGTAGTACCAATTGTGTTAGCTGGATTGATTTACTGAATTTGTGCCTCCTAGTTTAGATTGTAAAAAGATGAGGATGAAAGTGGCTCTCCAACAGATGCTGCAATCTGGGATCCCAAAGGATCCGATAGAGGTCTGCTATCAATCACTAAACCAGAAAACATTCATAATCTACCATCTGCATTTTGGTTTACTGTTGTCTCCTTGTGTAGATGACATCCCTGTCAAGTCCTCGGTTATGTTACCAGTTTTACATCCCCTGCAACACTGTAAGGTCATTTAAGAGACGGGCTACTTCGACCCTGCCTGTCAGGGCCAACCCGGACTGAGAGAGAAAAAATCCCAGCAGAAAAATACCCAGATCATCCGCAACCGGGGATCGAACCGGGGTTTTCCGCATGCAAGGCGAAGAGCCTAACTATTACACCACAGAGCCGGTGATAGAGGTCTACCATCAATTAATAAACTATAAAACATTCATAATCTACCATCTGCATTTTGGTTGAGTGTTGTCTCCTTGTGTAGATAACATCCCTGTTAAGTCCTCCTTTGAGACGTCTCGATCTATGAGATAAATCGCTAACTAAAAAATTAATTCTTACTAACCAACCGGGGTCCTCAGAGCAGAAAATTGGCACATGGAAAAAAAAAATAAGTCCTTCTTTATGGACAAGAGTGAAATGCCTCCTAAGTGACAATAACTCACTTGATTCTTTTTGTTTGTTCTTACAGGCAATTTTATCGAAATCTCACTGAAGTTTATTTCTTCTCCTCCCAATCCAGAATCATGCCAGTGATCTTAATTGTGGCCAACGTTGCCGTGATGACCAGCGTGTATTTGCCGGGGGGCCTGGCCCTCATCACGGCTTGCCTGGGCTTCCCGCTTGTGGGTGGCAGTGTGACCGCAGTGCTGATCCTGTGGGCTACCCTGTGTGCTGGGTCTCTGGCGCTGATAGTGACTGCTGTGCAGACTTGGCTGACAAACAAGGTATTTATCGTCATTGTCATAAATTTCTGTAAACAGTGTGTTAGACTGTTACTTGTGAGTTTAAATCAAAGAATGCCATATTCGTATTAGCTTTATGAGAAGTTCTAAGCAATTTGTTCTTTTTCCAGATTTCTACAGAGTTCTCCAGCAGAGAAAGCCATCTTGTGGGATTCGAGAAAGCTGCGTTGGAACTGCTTCATGCAGAGAGAAAATGCCTCCGTATCATACAGGAGTCTGAAATGGTTGCCAGGGGATTCACCATGTACGTATTGAAAGTTTGCTCTGTTGGTTTTAATAATTTTGCATGATTTGGTTTCGTTTCGTTACCAGTTTTATGTCCCTGCAACACTGTAAGGTCATCTAAGAGACAGGCTACTTCGACCCTGCCTGTCAGGGCCAACCTGGGCTGAGAAGGAAAAAATCCCAGCTGAATAAAATGCAGATCATCCGTAACCTGGATGGAACTCTGGTCTTCCGCACGACAGGCAAAGAGCCTAGCTATTACACCACAGTGCCGGCTATTTTGCATCATTATCGATACTTCTAAGGTTTGAAAAGAAAAATCTAACTATTTTGAGTGTTCTTTAGAGTCTTGTCTTGCTTTTTTAGATGATGATTAAGACGAATTCAATGGAGATGACAGTAATGTTATTTTAATTTCTAGGATGAGTATTAGATTGTTCATGGTCTTTGACACCTGTTGTTAAATCTCATATTTGTTGGTATTGTTGTCCATGAATTTTATATCCATTCATAGTATGCGTCCACACTTAGTTATATTATAAGTAGAAAGCCAATGAACTACTAGTGATGCACATCACCCGGAAGACCTTTTCATCATGCTGTGGTGTAATGGATAGGCTCTTCACCTGTCATGCGGAGGGTCTGAGTTTGATCCCAAGCGCAGACAATCAGTTTTTTTTCCTGTTGGGATTTATTCCCTCTCAGCCAGGTTGGCCCTGACAGGCAGGGTCCAAATAGGCTGTCTCTTAAATGACCTTACAGTGTTGCAGGGGGACAGAAAACTGGTAACCAAAAAAGGCCTTTTCATACCACTAGTGGTACATCTGCCACAACTTGGGAACCACTCATTTACATTCTCAAGCCACTTCCTCCTTCCCATACTTTAGCTGTTAATGTTCTCGAAATTACAGAGCAAGCCAGCGGCATCTAATGTCTCGGTTTGAGAGCAGCGGAAAAAGTGTGGTGGATCAGCTGTGCCCAGAGCTGCGTGACCTCATCGTTGTTGGGAACCAGGGGCTCATGACTGGTGTTGGCGATGTTGTGGAACGCATGACTAGAGAGTATCCTTTTGTCTGAAATCACAATCATTGTGGGTATTTTCACATAGTGGTCATTTCTAATTCTTTTATTGGGCATGCAATGAAAAAACACAAATTGAATAGCCCTCGAGGGAAAAGAATACCACAATGCTAACAAGAGGCTAAAACAGCCAAAGAAGCCGATGCCTCTATTAACAACTAACTTCAAACCAACTAACTAACCAAGTTTGGTAAGTGCTTTTGATTTTTTTTTTCATTTGCTTTCAAATTATTATTACAAGAAGCTGTGATCACTAAGAATAGCTGTTTTTCCATTTATGCAACCAATATGTCAGGTTCATATTCTTGCTTTTGTTTTATATTGCTCTCTAAATGTGTGCAAGTTTGGAATTTTTTATTTTAAAAAATTCTCACAATTTCCTTAAACTTATTACTCCTAATGACGCAAAAACATTTTTTGAGCTAAATTTCCCCCTCATTTATACACCTTGTTATTACTGGTAAGAGTTTTATTTTTTAAATTTTTTTTTCTCCTATATCAAAATGGGTGAAATGGACTGCCCAAGAGAACTTGCACAAATATAGTAATTTGATCCATGTATGAGGGAAATGTGAAAATATCTGTCTTTCCTCTGTGGCTACTTTATATCTATGTATGCATAATTTTTATGATGCAGGGTGCAAATCCTGGGTAGTTTCTGTTTTAGCCAATAGATATTTCAATCTCCACTTTTGAAGCTGCTGCTCTCTAACGATCACATAGGCTCATGTTAAGTTTTTTTTTTTTTTATCGAAACTGGATTTTATATCTAAGATATCGTTACAAATATTTCTCTTGACGTAAGAAAGCATACCTGGAGTGTCCCCTGTGTCTAAGTTCAATCCTCTCGGTGGATTGATGGGCATGTGCCAGGCAAAGACCAAGTCGCCTCTCGAGGACCCAACAGCAGCATCAGCGGCAGAAGATCTTACGCCTGGAGTTATCAAGGTAAGATTGAGTATGAAGATGAGAATTGATGAACTTTTATCTGCATGGTCTCTGTATATTGAATATGATGCAAGCATAAATTTTGAAGAAGTACATATGATCTGAAGGCAAAAATTTGTTTTTTGGTTTAGTTTAGTGATCAGTTTAACGTCCCTTCCAACACCGTAAAGTCATTTAAGAAATGGTGCTACTTCGACCCTGCCTGCCAAGACCAACCTAAGTTGAGAGGAGCCAATCCTGGCAGAAAATCACAGATCCTGATCTGCACATGGGGTTGAAGTCAGGTCTTCCGCAAGATAGGTGAAGGGCCTATCTATTACACCACAGACAAACAAGTTCACATAAGTAGCCTACCTTGAGAACATGACCACAGGTTTTCTTTTTATGTTGCAAAATTTTGTCAGGTTACTTGTGCTACTATGCTTTTATCATTATATCTTGGAACTTTTAGTCTTCAAAGTTTATTGTTTCATGACAGTTTATATATATATGTTCACAATATGTGCACAATATCAGAATTGTAAATAGGTGAAGGGCTATGAACTTGGATTTTCAAATGTTATTGGGAGCAACCAAATCTTATATTTTTTTTATTGCCCTACAGTCATAGAATTAGGTGGAGACCACTGTCAATGAAGGATGCCAGTATAGTCAAAAGAGTAACTGGTAACTTTTCTTCCCCAAATTCGCCTTTGAAAATTTGATATGATACAGTTGATACAGTATTGAGTTAAAAGCAAAACCTAAAAATTACGTTATAAAAAGAAAACAATTCTTTTCCGTGTGTATTCCTTTACCCCTCAACTTGAGGCTCCAAATCTTGGGAACATAGTGAACAAGACATGGGTAGATAACTTCAGTTTTCTGTAGGCTTTTGAGACAGGCGATGATGTTTCTGTCTCTTTTGACCATACAGGCATCTGTGGACCTTTTGGGCTTGTTTCTATCTGGGCTTATGTGCAGAATGGCTCTCTGCTATCATCAAGAGAATTTGGAAGGTGAGGAAACCTGTACTTTTTGTTTGGTTTAGTTTGATTTTTCACTTAACATCCCTTGCAGCCATCTATGGTCATTTAAAAGACGGGTTTGATCCTACCTGCCAGGGCCAATCCGGGCTGAGAGGGACATTGCCTCAGCAGAAAAACTGAGATGTGCATTGAGCATGTTTTAGAAAATGGAAATGCGCAATTTAAATGCTAATTTTTATTGATGGAATTTCCCTACATTGGGCTCGAAGTCATGTCTTCTATATGATAGGTGAAGAACCCAGCCTTTACACCAAGTACGCTGGGGAACTGTAAGTTAAATACCAAGACATAAACTTCTTTGACTGCGTCTGTATGTGATAGGACTGCATTGTCTGTTTAATTATTGAGCTTGTAAATAATTCTCAGTTGTTGAAGGAAATATCCAAAATTATTCAAAGTCAGCTATTTGTTTAGCTGTTTGTAATGCCCAATTTTTCAGCTCTCACTTAGCTACACTTCATGAAGATTTAATTTACTTTTAATCTTTAGTGATTTGTGTTGTCATGCAATGATGGTTTCTTGAAAGGAGCAACAATCTCTCAAAGATTTTGAGTTCATGTGAAATGTCTACTTTTAAATTTAGAGCTGTCCACACCTGACTTTGATGACTTTCAATACGTAAAAGAACAATCTTCGGCGTTTCTTGTTGATGCACTTGTTGCATGAAATCATCTCACATTTATTTCTCTATGTAACTATGTAATTAAGATGGTTTATGAATTAAAAAAATATCATCCGCTTATAGTTCGCCACCTTTCCCTAAGACTATCGTAACTGATTTTTTGCTACTTTTTCACGTACGATAGTCTTAGGTGACGTTGGCGAGTTGACCTATTGATTGCATGAAATAAATGTCATGTCTCTTACTGGAGTAAGGTTGCAAGATGCCTGTCATATGAATCTCTTCCCTAGAGTCGTTCAACCCATATGTGGTGACAGTGGAGCCCGTGAAGAGTTTACTGCCAGTGGTTATCTCCCTGAAATCGTCTCTCACTTCATGTTACTCCTTGTTACGAGCTGTGCACACTACGCCAGACGCAGCAGAACTGCCAGGTGATGATGCCAAGACTGAGGAGAGAAAGAAAGGAAGAAATACCGCAAGCCAGATTGAAACTTTATACACATGTGTTCACAGTTTAGACTTGCACCTTCAGTCTGTTCTACAAGTGTAAGTACAAATAGGAATTGTTCTTCCTTACATTTTTATTTATCAATTTTAATTTTGGTTAATGCCTCGAGCAATACTGTATCATAATTTAAGAGATGGAGTACTTCGAACCTGCTTGTTGGTCCAACGGGGCTGAGAGGGATAATGTCCAAGCAAAAAACCTTATATATATACAAACGTGTACTGGATAAAACAAATTGCCTGACTTGAAATCAAGGCAGAGAGCCTAACCATTGCACCACAGACGCCTGTATTTGTTTTTATAACTGCTGTAAGTTGAATCTAAACACAGAAATACTTTTCATCATACGGATATGGATTGAAAGTTTGTTCGAAGAAAGGTTATGCTAAAAGGTAAGGAATTACTACTGCTGTATGCAGAAATGGAGAGGAAAAGTTAGTAATAATGCTGAAAAAGTAACCATATTAGGAGGAACAGTGTAATCGTTGGCCAAAATCATACAGCAAAGAAAATTGCGAAGGTGCTGTGTGTTGTTGAGCTTCACCATGCTAGTCTTTCTTTCTGTATGCTCAAGGGTTGTAGGGAGACTATTAAATCAGCCTCGTTAATAATCCTTTAAACCTAAATCAATAAATCAATAAACTATATTTTTATCAATGTCATTCCTTAAATTTAGATCATTGTCATATAATAGAGGTCCCTAAGTCTTATTTCATCAGAACTACTCTTCAGGAAAACCTTTAGTATACAGTTTTCTTGAATGCAATAAGATAATGTGATAGAAAAGCTCTCCAAGTTCATAAAATAAAATTTTGTTTTAGTTCATTTTTATTAAAATGCTAAAATAAGACTTGTCAATTATGGAATAACACAATAACCAAACCTTTTATGATGGAATTCGTTTCGTTACAATAGAAGCAAATCAGAATGCTACTTTTCTAATTTGATTTGCGATATTATTGATTTTTTTTTCTTCACCTTTTGTATGAAAAGTTGAAAATAACTTAAATAGATAAGGTATTCCTATTTTTAGTACGAGGGAGCTGACAGTAACACTGGAGGAGAAGCTTGAGTGTGAGACGAGGGGAGCAGATCCTGCATTAAAGGAGAAAGGCATGACACATCACTCGGGTGTCAGCCATGACGAGCAAGAATCCTGGGAGGACGTGCTGAGGCAGGTCAAGGTCGGGCTGGATTCGTGTCTCGAATGTCATCAGGAGAGTGTGAAAAAACTGAAGCTCCGGGAAGAAACTGGTATGATTTCAGCGGTGATGTGTTTTTTTGGTGTGATTGAATCTCACTAAGTTTTTGTGTGTGAAAATTTTGTTAAAAATACCAAAACTTTTTTTCTATTCTGAGGTCTTCAGGCTAAAACAGCCAAAGAAGCTGTTGCCTCTAATCTATAAACAACTAACTTCAAACTATGCAGAGAGTAAATTGAATTGCCTTGTTCATTGTCACCTCTGTTGTATGAAATTATCATATATTTATTTCCCAATGTAACCATATAAATGAAATGGTTTATGAATGAAATAAATATCAGATGTATTGCCTTCTTTATTGCTTCATCTTTGGGTAATATTTCAACACACACAAGTTTTGCCTTAAGATAAACAGTTAAAGGCAAAGAATTAAGACTATAAAAAATTCCAAGTGACATTCCATCATCGAACTGTATTGGCAGAATATAGGGATACCCAGTTTACTAGACCATGCTCATTATATAAATTGTCAAGGGCGTCTTTTCACCTGGAATCAGTTGCATAGCTTGAACAATATACTATAGGGTCATTCTTTATCCACCCTGAGGAATGCATGATAACCAAACCTTTTGTGATGGAATTCATTTCATTTCAGTAGATGCAAATCAGTGTGTTAGTTTTCTAATTTGAATGTCACATAAAATTTGGGTTACACTCCACAAAATGTAAACCTTACATGTACAGACAGTCTAAATGCTACTGGCAGACTCAAATCACAAATCCAAATCATCCATGGAAAATTGAAGTGGGGAAAACACGAAAGGAAGTTGCGTGCAGAAAAAAAGAAAAGTTGTACGGTGTGTACTATGTACTTTTCCTAATAATATAAATACTCTTTTGGTTTTTGTTGTTATTGCTATTATTATTATTATTATTATTATTATTATTATTATTATTATTATTATTATTATTATTATCATTATTATTATTATTATTATATCATTATCATTATTATTGTTATCATTATCATTATTATTATTGTTATTATTATAATATCATTATTATATTATTATTGTTGTTACTATAATTATTATTACATCATCATCATCATTATGATCATTATTATTATACGAAGAGGCTGCCAAACTGCCATTTATTCTATCATTATCTCTAATGAAGATGTATTTCCATATTCTCCTCAGCTGATGTGAGGCCAGCCCCAGTGAAGGCACCTCCGGCCGCCCCAGCTCAGGTCAGCACCCGCCCTGTCCACATCCCCAGCGAGGATCCCGTCATTGAAGACGAGGTATGGCTCGAGTGGCAGATTTCTTATTGATTGGTTTGGTTACCAGTTTTACGTCCCCTGCAACACTGTAAGGTCATTTAAGAGAAAGGCTTCTTTAACCCAACCTGGGGGGAGAAGGAAAAATCCCAGCAGAAAAGAATGCATCTTCTTATTGACCGGGTTCTTATCTTTATTTCATTGGTTTGGTTTGGTTATATTTTTACATCCGTTGCAAACCTGTAAGGTCATTTAAGAGACGGGCTACTTTGACCCTGCCTGTCTGGGCCAACCCAGGCTGAGAGGGAAGCATTCCAGCAGAGAGATGCAGATGCTCGTCCGCATGTTGGATCGAACTCTGGTCTTCTGCACGATAGGTGAAGAGCTTAACCATCACACCACCGAAGCCAGTTCTTTATCCAAGTTCTAGATAGCTGTTTGATCTCTCATTTGGAATCATCCCTCGTATTGACTAGGATCTTGTCTTTCTGAGTTTGAGATAGCTGTTTGAACTATCATTTAGAGAAAAAAAATCACACACCACAACCTCAACAAACCGTATATATTATGATTTTAATGATGAATGTAGAAATGAAACATATTGGGGCGGGCAAATAATTGACAGAACCCCTGTCTTCCTCAGGCCCATACTATTATTTAGTCATCTGCGCATAGGATATTAAAAAGTTGTGTCTTGAAGAACAGTACAATTTATTAGGAATATTAAAATATTGTCAATATATGTCACAAGAAAAATAATTCTCTTGAGCACAAGATATTATTTTAAGGATTTTTTTGTTTTTGTCCCATATCCTGATTTTATTGGTGCCGGATGTTAGTGACTGTAAAGTAAGTACACTATGATTATGTACTTGATATTGGATTATATTTTTTAGACATTGTCTAAGTGAAGAATACATTCTGCTTGGACTAGGGTTCAAACCTGCATGGTCGATTGGTAATCAAGTGTCTTATCACTTGTGCCACATTCTCCTACTCAAGGTATTATTTCTGAGTTATTTAAAGATAGTAAGACATTTTTCCCCAGAGACATGGGGTTTGTCAAATGATATGTAAAACTTTTTGATCACCAGTAGATATTAGTGATGTTATCTTTGTCATTTATAAGTCCCTGATCAACGACAATAACAACAACATCTTTGTCATCAGGTTTTTGAAGGAGTCACAGACATCAGTGAGGACCACGAGGACTTACAGCCGAGGAGATATACAGATGAAGACAGGGTAAGTTTTTAAAATTCATTTTGGTTTTACATCCCTTGCAACACTTCATTAGGCAACACTTCATGAGGTGGGCTACAATTCTGAGGAATAAGCTCTTCGGCCATTCGAAAGCCTCCGACAAACTACGGCATACGGCATACATCAGAGCTGCTGGTCAGAGTGAATGCTGAAGAAGAAGATTGCGATATCTCAAAACTAAATATACAAATTGTTTAGATAAAACAAATGACCAGAGAAAGTACTCTCCTTCCACTGCAAAATTAGTTTTGGGAACTGGAGGCTGGGGCTAAATTCCTATGAAAACAAATGACTGTATATGTGTGCGTTCTGATAGTCCGTTTGTTTTCCATCCACAGGCAAAACTGAAAATGTTCCGAGAGATGGCTAAGAGTCTCCGCAAGGAACTGGAGGCCGTTGTTGGAGAGAAAGCAAAGGAGCAGCAGATCAGGGAGGAGAGAGCATTAGCCAGGGTCAAAGGTCGCGAGAAGTCAAAGACTCATGGTGCAGAGTCGTCTGAAGTAGACAGTCTGAACTCAGCGTGTGCACAGGAGCCTTGCAGTACTGATGACACAACTACTCAGTCGATTCAGTCAACCTTGAAGAACTCGCCGTCCAATAGAAAGGATGTTTGTGTGGAAGATGAGGCTCTAAGATTGGAGGGAACAATTGAGAGGGTCCATCCAAGCGAGGGAGATCACAACTCAGATAAAAATTCTTCCACAAACGTAACTTTCAAAGGAAATGAAAGTGGAGGTGGCAGAAATGCAAGCCTTGGGCCTTTACTTAATGATGAAAATTTAGAAGCAGTAGGAAATGTTTGTAACAAAGATGATGAGGGTCAGATTGAAAGTGTCAACTCTTCTACAACTGATGGCTTACTGCTGTGTGACCGAAGTATCCGGGGTGTCTTACAATTAGACGGCCTCTCTGATGTTTGCAAAACTGAGTCCATGAATGCTCCATCCATAACAGACGACCTTGATCCTTCAACAACACCAGGTGATTGTGCTGAAGTGACAGAACAAGATTCAAGTTTACAAAATGCTCCGAGTGGATCAGAGCATCAGTCTACTGTTAATGTTGGACATAGTTTGTCTGGGCAGGAGCGTGATGAGAATGATGTCAATCCCCTGTCACATGACCTGACTCTAAACTCTGTGCCTTCGCGTGATTACCCGATCCCAAAGAAAAGAAAAAGTGTTAAAAATGCGTCTGAGGAAAAAATAGATGACATGAAAGAGAGTGAAGAATTGTCGACTGGAAGTGACGGTTACAATGTTTCGTGTGTTGAAAGTGCTGGTAAAAAAGGCTTGGTATCAAATGATCCTGCTGCGCTGTGTGAGACGGACATTGATATAAGGAATCAGGAGATTCAAGAGGAGAAGGTTGTGTCGGCTGATAGCAAACAGAACAGTGTCCAGCAACACAATGGTGGGGGTGAAGGTCAGACAGCGCCTTCATTCTTTTCTCCATCTTCCTTTTCTCTCACTTCCAGTATTGCTGCGATGGCAGCCAACAGAGCACGTCTTCTCCAGGACACGTCGAATGTAGAAACTTTTGGAGATTCCTCCTCCTCTGAGGAAGACTCAAGCTGATACCCAGTTGATTTTTTATATTTCTGATGTTGGTATAGGTTGAGCCCCCAAAAATAGGTTCCTGGGTTTTTTCCATATTTCTTTTAATCGTGAACGGGTTTTTACGAAACTTGATATATTGTAAGTATGTTCAGGGGAAAAAGGATCCTGAACGTTTGGTTTTGAAATTGTTTGATGCCCAGAAAGCGAAGAAACGCACATTTTAAGATGCCATGTGTTAAGATGTGCAGAGTGCTTACCAATTTATTGCACATTCTGGGAAATCGCGTAATTTTAGAAAATAGGATGGCTTTTAAAGTTTTGCATATCATTGGCACCAGATGATCAAACTCTTCAAAATTTTCAGGAACTTTTTCTGCCTGGACACACTTATAATGTGTGATGTTTTGTAAAAATCCGTTTACTACTAAGTGAGATATGGTGAAAACCCAGGAACCTTTATTTTTTGGCTTACCGTGCATTTTGTTGTTGTCCAACAGTTTGTCAAGAAGTCATCTTAATCAACTGTTGTTTCTCAAATACATCTGCTGTGTAACATTTTTTATACATTTTCTAGTTTGGCCACTGAACAACAGATATGCAGCAACACCATGGAATCAAGCGACTGTCGGGTTTTGTCATTTTAATTTATTGGCTTCATATTGAGCGTTGTCCACTTATTTTGAGATTGGTAAAGTAAATAATTGATCTTTTATGACCAGAAATGTGATTTAGGAAGGTTGGAGTAGCCTGCTATTAGAAATGAAATTTGCAAGATAGTGACCATAAACATTGTATGGTTTTGTTTGTTTGTTTAGTTAGGGTTTTAGGGCTCCCTAAATTCTATAAGGTCATTTCGGCGCCCATGTATGGTTTTAAAAGTACAGTTTTTTGTTCTTTTAAGCAATATTCTTGGGTGTTAGCACACAAAATTTCACGTTAGAAATTGTTTGATGCGCAAAAAACTACCGGCAACTCCAATCCCCTTGTTTGGGAGGAGCGCCTGATTTCATGGATTTGCAGCACACACATGAGAGATTACTTTTTTCTTGGAGACTGCCAGGGTGTTTATGTCTTTCAGCTAAATCTTAAAAAGCGAAACTTTTCTGTTGAGCTATGGCTGCATGTTTGTGTTAGATGCAAGTTAATGATTCATTTTCCTTGACTTCTTTTACTTTGTGCCAAAAGAATTTAATTTATTGATGTAACACATCTTCTTTCTGCTGTCTACTATTTTCTTCTTATTGCATTGTATTTTTATTTTTTTGTAATCATTCGTGCAATATGATGAGTTTGAAGTGGAACAGTTGGAGACAGACCAAGGCAAACAGTATGCACGGGGAAGAAAGAAATTGTGGCACTTTAACTTGGAAGATAATACCGTCAGAGAGAAAAAGAGAAGATAGAGAGAAAGAAAGACAGCGAGAGATAAGCAGAGGGAGAGAGAAAGAATCTGATGTAGGTGGAGAATCTGAGAGAAAGGAAACGAGAGAGACAGAGTGATAGAGAAAAAGAAGAAGAATCTTTATGAAGAAGCCTAATAGACGGTTGTGATTGTGAAGAAAGGAGAGAAAGAAAATGAATGAAACCGGATACCTGCCTAAAAAAACAGCGCTTGAGCGGGAGTTTAGGGCCCGAGTAAAAAATCATATTTTGGCCGGCGTTTTTTTGTAGCATAGGTACCTTCCCTATCTCCGCTCTTGAATTTTATAATTACGGATTGCTCGAATTATGAATGTGTCGAACACATTTGTCAATCCCCGACGTGTTCGAGCTATCTGTGCTCGACTGTAGATAATCTAAATAAAATGTAGGCTAACACATATTAGATATGGAAATTGAGAACAAATTAATACTTGTTGATCTATGCCTCTGTGGATAACTCGGGTCAAATTGAGCGTCATGGATCACAGTCTCATGATCTATGCAATATGTTTGAATACATCAGTGTCAAAATGCTTCATTTTTATTTCTTTTGTGATTTTATTTGTTCTATTTTGTTACTGTGTAATGAGCTGTTCACCATTTGCATGCGTTTTTGTCATTGTTTTCCTACCTGTAATCTACTTTTGGAGTTGAAATGACCTTACAGTGTCAATAGTGCCATAAAACCTAACACAAACATGTCTAGACCAGCGTCTGTGGTGTAATCATAAGCTCTTGTATAATGCAGAGGATGAAGTTCGAAGCCCAGGTCGGGCTGCTTTTAACTTCAGTCAAGTACATTGTAGATCTCTGTCTCTCTGTTGGGATGTTAGATTACTCTCAGCCCAGGTTTGCCTTGACAGGCAGGGTCAAAGTAGCCCGTCTCTTGGCTAAAACATCCAAAGGAGTTGGTGCCTCTATAAATAACGAACTTCAAACGAGCCCGCCTCTTACATGATTTTACAGCATTGCAAAGAGAGTAAAACCAAATAGCCATGTTCAGATGAAAGAATAGGCTACTCTTATATTTTTTTTGTCCAAAAACGCCTAGATCCTATTTATTGTAAAAAAAAAATAATCTTCATTACAGATGGTATCAAAGTCAAGTTCATTAAAATTCTATTGATTGGCATTTGTGGTGTAATGGTTTGCCTCTCTGTCTATCATTCGAGGGACAGGAATTTGATCCGTGCTGTGGATGAACATCTCTTTAGTCTCCTCTCTTACTCTTACACTGTTGCAAGGTACGTAAATCCAAAAACCAAACCAAAAATATCCATGTAGTGGATGAGATGGTCCAGCTTCCGCACGAGCAACGGACAATCGTGCAAGACGTCACACTATGTCCTTCACGCTCTTTTGATAAAATGTTTATTCCTAATACTTGTAGAGCTTTTTTGTTTGATTACCAGTTTTACACCCCTTCCAACTCTGTGTAAGGTCGTTTAGAAGACGGCTTTCTTCGACCCTATCGCCAGTCCACCCGGGCCGAGAGGGACTGATGCTGCTGCTGCTGATGATGATGATCATGATGACAGTGTCAGTGTCAGGGCCAACACAGGCTGAGAGGGACACATCCTAGAAAAATAACGAAAGTGTGAAAGTGTTACAATATATAGCCGACATGTATATATACTGGAGATACTTAATCTAGTCTATACGAATCCAGGTCAACTTCCCTCTGTGGTCTACCACATTGACCAGCGCCTGTGGTGTAATGGCTAGGCTTTCGCCTATCATGAGGAAGACACAAGTTCGATCCCACGTTGGGACGATCTGCTTTTTTTCTGCTGGGTTTCATCCCTCTCAGTCCGGGTTGGGCCCTGATAGGCAGGCTCGAGGTAGCCCGTCTCTTAAATCACCTTGCACTTACAGTATTGCAAGGGACGTAAAACTGGTGACCAAATCAAACCTACCACATTGTGCCATATGGTCCATCAAATATTGGTGCCTATTATGCCGAGGACAGGAGTTCAAGCCCACCTTGGCCGAGTATCTCCATCTCTGATCTTTACTTAGATATTGATTCACCTATCTCAGCCCGGCAAGGTGGATGTTGCCTGCCTCGTAAATGATCTTAGTGTTGCAAGAGGCATACAACAACGACGACGACGATAACGACGACAACAATAACAACAACGACGACGACAACAACAACAATGACAACAACAAGAACAACAACAACAATGACCTTAGTGTTGCAAGAGACATACAACACCAACAACAACGACGACAACAACAAAAACAACAATGACCTTATAGTGTTGCAAGAGGCATACAGCAACAACAACAACGACGACGACAACAACAACAACAATGACACCAACAACATTGACCTTATAGTGTTGCATAAGGCGTACAACAACAACGACGACGACGATAACTACAACGACGACGGTAACAACAACAACATCAGTCCCTCCATGGAGTATCATCTTCCTTTCACTGCTACTTCTTAATCAATTTGACAAACAACACAAACACTGCCAAAATAAAATCGTGAAATCGTAATACAATAACGACCAAGAATCTTCTCGGTTTTGGGTTGGACCCACAGAGTCATGCCCGTTATGATGACGTAATTCTCTGACTTCCCGGGCATAGATAGGAACATAGTCACGAACAGATGGTCCCAGATTTAGATAAAACGAGTAAGACCTACGAAGACCCACTGGTTCTCTCAAGGCTTCAGGATAATCGTAAACTGCAGATTTTAGGGAAGAACTTACAGGTAGGATTTGGCGCTACTAGCAGATCAAGTCACTCAGAAACCTTCTCAACTTCCTGAGAAGCATACAGTGCAAGCTGCCATTTTACAAGCGCTCAAACACTAACACTAACATACTGACACGATCTTACACTGCCTATAGCCGGGAACCCATTCACACCCGGGTGAAGTGAGGAAAATTCGTGCAATATGCTGACACAATGTCGGGCTCCAGCCGGGATTCGAACCCGCAATCTTCCGATTACGAGTCCGGCAACCTAACCACTAGACTAACGACGCCAATATGCCATTAGGTAGATTTTGTAGATTGGAAGTGATTTAGAACAATTTTGGAATAAGTTGGCTCATACGGTACTGTTGAAATGTTAACCCGAGGATAAATTTTTGTCTTGTGGGCTTCTATTATTTAAGTCGCCCCCAGAATTGGAGTACGTTGGTTTATACGGTAGCGGGTAGGCCTACTATTGGAGATGTTAGTCTAAAGACATATTTTTTTTTCTCCTAGGCTTCTATCATTTATGTTGTAAGATACGTCTTCTGTATTGTGTGCTTCTATTAATTCGTTCATCTCTTCTTTCTTCGCTCCTTTTACTTCTGTCCTACTCCCTCTCCTCTTTCTTCTCCCTCTCTTCCCCATTCTACTACTCATTATTTTGATTTTGTTGACAGTTTTACACCCCATGCAACACTTCAAGGTCATTTAAGAGACGGACTATTTCGACGTTGTCTGATAGTGCCAGCCCGGGTTAAGAAGGACGAATCCCGGCAGAGAAACGCAGATGCTTGTCTGCACGTGGGATCGAACTAGGGTCTTCCTCATGATAGGCGAAGAGCCTAACCATTACACCACAGGCGCCAGTCTCCGCCTCCTCCTCCTCCTCCTCCTCCTCCTCCTCCTCCTCTTCGTCCTCCTCCTCCTCCTCCTCCTCCTCCTCATTATCCTCTTATTCTTAACCTCAACACCATCATTATACTCCCCC